>JALXJV020000002.1:26244213-26278154 GCA_024633595.2 Lepomis macrochirus
CACTTTCCAAGTGATGTCAGTAAAGTCTGTAAGGGTTCAGGGCTTAGGGGGACACTGGGATCGGGCCCTTATCTATGAATGCTATTGAAAATCTTTTAAAGTACTCTGGCTGATGGTCAGTCCGAAACATCATGCTTCATCTAAGACAGATTGATCTTCTTTCTTGTCAGTCGTTGCTGCCCCACTTGCTGCTTTCTGTTGTGTGTCTGCTCCTTCAGCTTTAATATATTCTCTAAAACCTTTTATCGCCGCTCCAACTAAAGCAAATGCCAGTTGCGCTTAATGGCATTGAAGAAATGACTACCCCACTCAATGCTACACCAATAATAGCTCGAATACTGCACCTTTTGTGACACCTGCCACTTGGATCAAAAGCCTCTTAAACATGGTGACCTTACCCTGCTCTCTGATTTCTTTGTCTGACTTGTTTTTTGATAAACATCTAATCTGCTTCTCCTCCTCTTGTATTTCTTCCTCCACTGCTTGTAGCATCTCATTGGTGTAGCAGCTCCGTTGTTTTCCATCACCATCTTGTCTATTGTGTTAAGTAGCTCCTCCACCTGGAACTGGTTGCTCCTGTATTCATCCTTTGGGTTTTGTTCCAATATTTATTATCAACGATGAAGCACCGGCCACCACACTTCTTCACCAGATCATTCATAAACTTATTCTTGCAAACAAAATCCTTAATTTTCCATCCTTCACGGAGCTGGTCACCATGAGTGAAGACGACTGTTGCATATTTGAAAGCTTCTTCAGAGAAGTATTGGTTTATTTTGTTGATGACAGCCTGCTCCTGCTCTGTGAATTTCTCCACTTTAAGCACAATGAGAAAAGCATGAGGACCAGGAGCGCACTGTGTGATACAGCTCACTATCTCAGACTTCAGCTCCTCCTCAGATCTATCAGTGTCAAAGAAACCAGGAGTGTCGATCAAAGTGATGCTTCTTCCATTGACAGATTTGGTTTCTGCTTGACATTTTCTTGTTTCAGAATTGAGAGTATGGCCGATGTCGAACAGTTCCTCTTCAAATATGGTGTTAGCCAGGCTGCTTTTCCCAACTTCAGTTTTTCCCAACAGGACAATTCTTCTGTTTGACCCTGAAAGAAAACAATATCCATCAATAAATCTATGCACGTCTGTTTTTATATACAGGAAGATAGACATAAGTTCAATTATGATAAAAATCACAATTGGTCACAATGAAAAACGAAAGCAGTTAATATTAGGTGTCTGATACGGAGTTTGATCTGATAATATTTACCTAAATGTAGATTGTATCAGCTGTATGCCTGAATGCAGGGCTCAGCCTAATTTGTGTTGGATCCTGCTGGTCTCATTTTGATTGGATCGGGAAAATCTACAAAGGCCCACATATACCAGCAGATGAACTGTGTGCTGGCAAGGGGTTTAATCCTTTTTGGTGTTTAAGTATTTTGGCATATTATGAGGCCTACTGTGAGCCCCACAGCAAAGCAAGTGGGCTTTTCAGCTGGGAAATGGTGAAACGTTTGGCCTATGGCTAAATTTTGGGGGATGGAGCTTTTGAGTGATTACTGTAAACACTTTGGTTAATAAATGCAAATAAATAATGATTTGTTTGTGATGACAGTTTTGTTTAGTTTTAACAGCTATAGCACCTATAGGCATTGTCCACTGTCCCACAGTTCTGGGACGTCCTGATTTACAGATTAAGCACTATTAGGTTTTGTGAACTTCTGCGGTCTTTAATGAGTAGAAGTTGTAAATCAGCTACCGTTCTAAACTCCTTTTTGGTGGCCTGTTAAAGTTAGTTAACATCGCCTGTGTTGGTCATGAGTTACAGCAAAGTCGATTTAAGATTCAGATGGTTTCTGGTTCCATGGTGTGAAGAGTTACTAGCTACCTCAGCTCAGAGATGATGGGCTAATGTCAGCTCTCTGAACTATCAGCTCTCTGCTTACGTTGCACATTTGCCAGCTACCAAGCTAACTTTACTTTTAGTTAAAGTAGTCACAATGTTTCTTTTTCTAATTTAATTGGGGCTTTTGGTATATTAACAGTAAATATATGGACAGAGAATTGAAGTATTGTAACCGTACACATCTTTCTCTGTTTCTGTTCAGTTTAAGATGCAACTATTTGTCGAGGCAGTGAAGTCATATATGACCCAAAAGAAATGTCTGTTTTTCCATAGATGAAATAAAAAAATTTTTTGGTTGTGGTGAGAGATGATCAAAATGATGTTGAGTGAGCAGGAGAGTCGGCACAGAGAGCGAGAAAGTCAAGACCACATAGTTATAATGCCTAATTAGCTACTATCCTGCCCACATTCATTGCAGAGGACTCCACATTAGCCCACTATGCGGACTACTGATATATTTTATTTAGGTGATATATAGGCCTACTCCGTTTCTTTATTTATTATCAGATTATATCTTTCTCTAGCTGCATATAATATGTGTGTGATTGTCAGAGCAAGGAGGGAGAGGGAGGATGTAGAGAAGGGGACAGAGAGAGTGAGAACGGGAATCGACCCTGTGATGTAGTAAGAATGTCACTGCAAAACCTCAACCATCTCCTAGGCTACAGACCCGGGCTTTCAGAGAGCAACAAGATTGTGACCTGGCACAGGCAACGTTTTGTTTGTTTTTTTACGGGTGAAAGCGACGATCAGCTCCGACTATAAAATGAGAGGCTGCTCCCTGATTGTTTGCAGGCTTACACTGATCTTTGCTAAAAACAAACACAGAGGGGAAATGACGTTGAGATAATTTTACAACAAGTGTCAGAACAGAGTCAATCATTTATGCAATCGCATAGCTATATTTTCAAAATCACAAGCTGTTTTTATTTATAGCCTATATCTCTCTTATATAGAGGAAAAGACAGGTGTCGTACAGCCTACACGCGGTCTTGAACAGCGTAACGCTTAAGCTCTTGCATGACAGAGTTCAGTAAAAAAAGCAGGAGTTTTATCATCGGCGTCATTCGGCTCGAGAAAGAGGCTTTTAAGTTTGAGAGCGTCCAACGCGTTTTTATCTCACACAACAACAAGATCTCTGACATCTTAGTCTAGCACCTGTGTACTGTAAAAAAAAAAATATCGAAGGCTAATAAAGCGTCTCATTACGCTATTGAAATGTCTGCATATCTTGCAACTTAATGTGCAGAGTCCGCGTCCAGATAAAAAATCGCTTAACTAAAGAATATTAACTTACCGTTCATGTTGTCAGAAGTAAAGCAGTTAAGTGAAGATTAGTCAGTAACAAGACTGAGTGAATGTTAATATGTTCCTGTGTCTTCTCCGAGTTTTGCCACACTTTCGCTTCCTGATTGCACAATGCAGTAGCCTGGTAAAAAAAAAAAAAAAAAAGGCCACTAGGCTACGTGTTTTCACGCATGTGTATTTTGCGTGTCTCACCGTGAACCAGGAGTTCATCGCACGTTTTTGATTAAATAATTAAATTAATAAATAATAAATGATTCCTACATAACCAACAGGCTTGTTTGTCTTTAGGATAATTAAAGCCTAATGCTTTGGGTAAATAAACAAAACTAATGTAAATTGGTGAGACACTGCAACATCAAAACTGTTTATAGTCAGTCCAATATATGACACCGTCTAGCCCACTGAAACAGATATAACCTTTATTAATCAGGTAATCTTATCAAGATCAAGATCTCAACACAGCCAGACAACACGAGCACATGCAGCATCAGACAATCACAGACGTCATTAAGATTCCAACGTTTAAAATCAACATTCAAGACAATAAAGTTTTCAAATCCTCAGTCAATATTTTTTGTCAAATATTAAACTACATTTGTGTGCAAAGCCACTCAAGCTTTTATATTTTTGTATTTCTGTTCTCCATCACTCAGTGTGTCTCCTCCTTCATCTCTTTTTTTCTTCTCAGGTGGAGACAAACGCTTGTCTGGCAGTGAAGGCCAGGTCAGTAAGTGCTAGATACTTGGCTGTCATTGCTTGTAATGATGAAGGGATGCTGTTTAGCCATGCAAAGTAAAAGTACTCTAATTATGCAGAATGACCAATTTCAGAAAAGGTATATGATTGGATTTTAAATATTAATACAGTAATATGTAAACATAATTTTAAAGTTGAAGCTACTAAAGATGATGCACATTTTAGCTAGATTATATGTTGTGATGTCACCGTTGTGATCAATATATTATAAAAAAATTCAAAAGTACAATATTTCCCTCTGACCTGTAGTGTTGTAGAAGTATAAAGTAGCGCAAAAGAGAAATACTCAACACAAACACAATCAGATTAATAATAAAAGACAGTTTACACAAAGATTTTCTCCTGAGAGCTCATTAAAGGATTTAACTCTGCTCTGACTTTGAATGGAATATTTCCTCAATAAAATCATTTGCTTCATTCAAAACCAACAGGGCTCTTTTCTCGACAGCATCTGCTGCCCTCTTTGCTGCTTCCAGTGGGGTGTCTGCGTCCTCGGCTGCATGATATCCTGTAACACCTCCTGTCACGGCTCCAACTGAAGATGCCTTTATAACGATTGCTGATCCTGCTGCTGCTGTTCCTCCTGCTGCTGCTACTGCTGCTGCTGCTGTCCGTTCTGCTCCAAATGCTTTTGCAACAGTTCCTGCTGCTTTGGTTATGTCTTGCATTTCTACCATATTCTTTAAAGCTATGGCGACTACTCCAGCCATCACTCCTACACCAAATAAAGCTCCTAACAATGCACCTGTTCCAATACCTGCTAATCTGACCGAAAGCTGTGTGAATACTCTGCTCTCAGCCTGCTTTCGGAGTTCTTTCTCTGACATGTCTCCTGGTAACAGTCGAATCTCCTTCTCCTCTTGTTGTATCCCTTTCTTTACTGCTTGTAGCATCTCATTGGTGTAGCAGCTTCCGTTGTTTTCCATCACCATCTTTTCTATTGACTTAAGTAGCTCCTCCACCTGGAACTGGTTGCTCCTGTATTCATCCTCTGGCTTTTCGTTCCAGTATTTATTATCAATGACGTGGCACCGGCCGCCACACTTCTTCAAAAGATCATTCATGAACTTATTCTTGCAGACATAATCCTCAATTTTCTGTCCTTTATGGAGCTGGTCACCATGAGTGAAGAGAACTGTTGCATATTTGAAAGCTTTTTCAGAAAAGCATTGGTCGATCTTTTGTATCACAGCCTGCTCCTGCTCTGTGACTTTCTCCACTTTAAGCAAAATGAGAAAAGCATGGATCCCAGGAGCATACTTTGTGATACAGCTCACTATCTCAGACTTCAGCTCCTCCTCAGATCTATCAGTGTCAAAGAAACCAGGAGTGTCGATCAAAGTGATTCTTCTTCCATTGACAGATTTGGTCTTTGCTTGACATTTTCTTGTTCCAGAGTTGAAAGAATCATCGACGTTGAACAGTTCCTCTCCAAAATGGTGTTAGCCAGGCTGCTTTTTCCAACTCCAGTTTTTCCTAAGATGGCAATTCTTCTGTTTGACCCTGAAGGAAAATAATCAGTCATTTATACTGTACATTTGTTTTTGTTTGTTTTTGTAAAATTACAAAACAAAACAAAAAATCAAAAATAAGTAGAAAAAAAACAGATAGTATGCTACTTAAAAAAATATAGTGGCATTAGCAAATGAAGAATGGTACCAAAACATCAAAAGCCCACATGTATTTTAATGATCAAGAACACCTCAAATAATTTGTAACAGTAGTTTATCAATCACTATCCAACAATATAAATCAATCTATTGTGGTAAAGACCACTGAGGATCATTTTGTAAACAGTTTTTAAATGGAATGGTTTGGTTCATTTGGCCCTGATCCTGATCTCAGTCTGTGAAGTTTGGGCATCTGATACCAAGTCCAACCGAAAATATGTGTCACGTTAAATTAAAATATCCCTACAGTGAGCAGTGTTACGCCAAGCGAAAGACATAGCCTTAACTTACCAGCCATGTTGTTAAAAGAGAGATCTGCAAAGAGTAAACAACGTGCGTGTTTTCTCCTGTGCTCTGAATATAGAGTGTATATAAAAAGGCTCTGATGCAGGTTTTATTTCTAACTTCACTTTCACTTGCTGTTTGAACTGTGGGGGCAGTGCCTGAAGTAGGCTGCGAGGCTATTCATAGATCTGAGAAATAAGATCTGCTCAGGTCAACAGCTTGTAATTAGAGATTATCACTATTCACATAAGCCTAAAGACAAAAGAAGAAGCTCTGTTGGCAGCCATCTTAGTGTTGCACCTCTGCACTGTAAAACATGATTTAAGATTTAGCTCTGCATCTTGCAACTTGATGTGTAGGCTAGTGTTCTGTAAGGAAATTAACTTACCGTCCATGTTATCAAAAGTATCTGATCTGAGTTGAGACATCAGTTTCACTTCCCAACTGCACAAAGTAAAAGTAGTATTAGTAGATTATCTATATATATATATATATATAGATTATTATAGAAGCTTTAGTCGGTCCAATGACACAGTCTAGCCCACTGAAAAAGATATAACCTTTTTATTTATTAATCAGGTAATCTCATCAAGATCAAGATCTCAACACAGCCAGACAACACGAGCACATGCAGCATCAGAGACAATCACAGACCTCATTAAGATTCCAACGCTTAAAATCAACATTCAAGACAATAAAGTTTTCAAATCCTCAGTCAATATTTTTGTCAGATATTAAACTACATTTGTGTGCAAAGCCACTCAAGCTTTTATATTTTTTGTATTTCTGTTCTTCATCACTCAGTGTGTCTCCCTCCTTCATCTCTTTTTTCTTCTCAGGTGGAGACAAACGCTTGTCTGGCAGTGAAGGCCAGGTCAGTAAGTGCTAGATACTTGGCTGTCATTGTAATGATGAAGGGATGCTGTTTAGCCATAGCAGAGGTGGAGGAAGTCATAAGTAGTGGTGGCGAGATGAAGCTTCATGAAGCTTTGAAGCTTTCCATCCAATTGTTTCACTCATGGGCCGAAGCTTCATGGTGCTTCATTTGTTCTAGTGCGCCATCAAGTGGACAATGAATGTAAACCAGGCAAAGGGATCACAACGGCACCTTGGCTTTGGTGCGTAAAGCTTTCAATTGACTAAATTAATGAACGATGTTTGTGATGCCAATATATAAATGATTAACTTATTAACAAGGTGCCTGTCTTAATGACACAATGACCGGGTCAAAAGTGAAAGTGGAAACAAGGGAGATGATGACTTGGTTTGTGACTTTAGAGACAACATTTTATTCATCTTTATTTAAAAATACCTTTTCCACAGTGCTGGGTTCAGGCGGTTTCTTTTTTTGGAGATGATTTTCCCTGCTTTAGAATATTATTATTAGGGTAATATGGGGTAAGAGCCCCCAGTTTAATTCCTACAAAACCACAAAATGTCAAAAAATTGTTCAACCCTTTCTTGCTGCCGCTAGTCTTACTCAGCTAAAATTGCAGTTTCATCACCACGTTTTTTCAAAGCAATTCTGACATGTTTATCAAATATTTTATTTGATCAACTACCATTTCCTTCTGCTCTTCCAGTGTGTTGACATAATTGGCTTTTAACATAATCACAATCTGAATTTGTTTTGTGCACACCATCATGTAAAATCCCGCTTTTAGATCATTCACCTTAAACTTGTTTTGCATATTTAGCACAAAGAGAAACCAATGAGGCCCAGGAGCGCACTTTATGACAGGCTACAGCTCACTATGTCATAGTTCAACCAGGAGATTTGGTTTCTGAAATGTGTGAGAAACCTCTGTTGGCTGTTGAAGCTGTGACCTGTGACTATAGGGTGGGTTTACAGGAAGTGGAAAGTTGGCAGCTTGAGGGAATTTGAAAGTCCTTCAGTCTAAAACAGAAGTAGGCTACATTTACAACTCAAGGGTGTAAACAGTTTGAAAAGGATGCCCTCTAGTGTCCAAACGGTGGTGAGTTTTAGTTCAAGTCAAGTCAATTTTATTTATATATCTCAGAACAGATCACATGTTTGAAAGCTTTACAAGCTGTACGATATACGACACCTTCTAGACCTCTGAAAGAGATATGTACATAACTTTTATTTAATCAGGTGATTTAATTGAGATGAAGATCTCAAAAAGCCATAACAAGACCACAGCACCAGAGACATTCACAGGCAATTTAAAGATTTGGATTTAAAGTTAAAGTTTAAAATTGACCAGTGGCATGAGGCATTGTAGTTTTTAATCCTCTGTAATTCTTTCAATTTATAAAGAGCAAAGTGAAAGGACGTTTACTATTTACCCGAGGGAAACTAGAAATATCTAGTTTGGTGAGCAGTGGTTATAAATTACAGAAGTAACTGAAGCAGCTTTTGCTGGAGACTTTTATGAATAAAAATAACAAAATGTAATTCTAGTTACTTGTTGCTACCAGCCTGTTCTTTCAGTGATTTCAGTGACATTAATGTCCTGTGATAAAATGCAACGCACAATGATGAACTGTATCGGGTTAGAGCGAGCAGCATGAAAGTAAAGGATCTCTAAAGAAGAATCAAGCACAGACACAACGGTCATTTTAATGTCATCAATACTTCCAACAGAGCAACAGGTGAGGGATCCATCTTCCATTTCCACAAGTTTAATGCAACTTTTGGAAGAGTAGGTTTGCTTCCAAACATTATTTGCTTTTCAGATTCATGAGAACAGGTCAGAATGTTAGACTGTGCGTTAACTTAAGTTTTGAGTTTAGAAAATATCACTGTTCATTAAAACTACATCTCTCTAATCTGCATATCAAAACAAAAGGAAAGTATTTTTCTCCCAACTCTTATTAACTAGTGAAAATAATAAGGATATTGAACAAATCATGTTGTGATGAGAGCCCAGAGGTTTCCTCATCGGCAACCAGAGTGCCTGTGTGTCTCAGACACAGTAAATATAAATTTCTTCCCACGTCTCTGTTCATCTGCTCTCTAGTGTGTTGACTTCATTGGAATTTTACAGCATTACAAGCCTTTGACTTTGTTTTTACCACACGTGTCATCTCATGTAAATCTCACCTTTGGATCATTCTTGTACTTGCGGTGCACATTTAGCGCAGGTCTATTCAGCACTCTCTTGCCCTGTAATGTTTCTTGACATGATTTACATTCTTCATTGAAACATATGAATGTGTGTGTTTTTGTGTTTACTATGTATGCATGTATTTCAGTACCAAGGTCTTTATATTTGCTTGATGTTGTTGCTGTAAAAGCACTTTTGCACAAACCAGGTTTGTTTTTAAAGTGCCCAATAAATAAAGTTTTGACCTTAACTTTAGAGGTTAAATACTGTCATTACAGGTATTTTGGAATATGTAAACATACATACATTTTTTGAGCTTTATTTGTATAAACAGGACACCATATTTCAATATTTTACAATTAGACACCAAAAGTGAAGAGTAGTCTGGCAGTGTCATCGAAGTAAAGCAGGAAGTTTAGGGCTCTGAGAACTGTCAGATAGAAAGTCTCTCATTTTCCTGTAATGATGAAGGTAGGCTGTTTAGTCATGCTAGCAGAGGTGGAGGAAGTACTCAGATCTTGTACTTTAAATGTAGCAATACCACAGTGTAGAAATAAAGACAGGTAAAAAATCCTGCATTAAAATGTTTACTTAAGCAGAAGTATAAGTGTATTGGCATTAAAATGTAACGCTAAGTACCAAAAGTAAAAGTACTCATTATGCAGAATGACCAATTTCAGAATTATTTACATAACTGGTTTATAAATATTGATGCGTTAATATGTAATCATCACTTTAATGCTGAAGCTGCTAAACGTGAGGCACATTTTAGCTACATTATAGCTTGTGAGTGTCCCCATGGTGATCAATATAGTTTACATCATAGTTTATTTATTTATTATATGTTATTAATTTGGTAATGCATATGACATGCAACTTAAGTTGTCAAATAAAATGAAAATGTACAATATTTGACTCCGAACTGTAGTGGAGCGGAAGTGTTAAGTAACAGAAAATAGAAATACACCCTTAAAGAACACATTTTCTTTCCACCTGCTCAAAGGATGGAAAAGTTGGTCTGTCAGATTAAATATTTCAACAACCAACAGTTGGATTTCCATGACGGGCCAGTGAATAAGACAGATGTCAAAGAAACCTATTTTTCAAGGAGCATTGGAAGGCCTTTCTAACGAAATTGTGTTTTAAGAGATATTTACTGGTTAGATTTTAAAACTGAAAGCACTGACTAATGTTCTCTTACTTAGCTTTTAAAAATTATTTTTATTAGTGCAATAGGACATGGTGCCAGACAAATGTGGAATGGGAGACAGATACACAACCAAAAGCATTCATTGGTTTAATAAAACAATCTTTAAGATCGCATCTATGAACGTGGTTACATCTTTTTATCTTTCTGGTTTGTGGTTACAGTTTACGGTACATGGGACAACACATCAAACTGACACTCCTGCAAACTGCAAACTGTTGTTTGCTTGTGAAATAAGAACAAATGACTAAAGCTCAGACAAGAAGTACAACCTATTGCATATTACTTTTGATTTCAATGGCTAAATGTTTGGAACAAGATATTCATTTAATCTACAGGGAGATACAAGACTTTAATCATAAATTATCTCTCCCTTCTTCAAGAATCTTGTTACAGATTTTGACTCTGTTTTACATCTAGCTGGGACAGTCTATTCATAACAGCGTTTGCTTTATCTAAGGCAGATTGGGCTTCTTTCTTGACAGCCTCTGCTGCCCTCTCTGCTGCTTCCCATGGGGTGTCTGCTCCCTTAGCTGCTTGATATCCTGCAATACCTCCTTTCACTGCTCCCGCAGCAGCTACCGCTGTAAATGTGCCTAATGTTATTCCAGATGTTGCTGCTGCTCCTCCTACTGTTCCTGCTGCTAATGCAAATTTTGCAGTTTTTGACATAGCTTGCTGTAATTGTACTGGCTCTGAAGTGTCATTTAAAATTGTGACAATTACTCCAACAAACACTACTACACCAAACAAAGCTCCCAACAATGCACCTGTTGTAGTGCCTGCGAGTTTAATCAAAAGCTTCTTAAATACTTTGTCCTTAGCCTGCTCTCTGATCTCTTTCTCTGACATGTCTCCTTGTGACAGTCGAATCTTCTCCTCCTCCTGTTGTATTTTTTTCTCCACTGCTTGTAGCATCTCATTGGTGTAGCAACTTCCCTTGTTTTCCTTCACCATCTTGTCTATTGATTTAAGTAGCTCCTCTACGTGAAACTGGTTCCTCCTGTATTTATCCTCTGAGTTTTGCTCCAGTATTTATTATCAATGACATGGCACCGGCCGCCACACTTCTTCACCAGATCATTCATAAACTTATTCTTGCAGACAAAATCCTTAATTTTCCATCCTTCGGGAGCTGGTCACCATGAGTGAAGACGACTGTTGCATATTTGAAAGCTTCTTCAGAGAAGTATTGGTTTATTTTGTTGATGACAGCCTGCTCCTGCTCTGTGAATTTCTCCACTTTTAGCACAATGAGAAAAGCATGAGGACCAGGAGAGCACTCTGTGATACAGCTCACTATCTCAGACTTCTCCTTCTTCTCCTCAGATCTATCAGTGTCAAAGAAACCAGGAGTGTCAATCAAAGTGATGCTTCTTCCACTGACAGATTTGGTTTCTGCGTGACATTTTTTTGTTTCAGAGTTGAGAGTATGGCCGATATCGAACAATTCCTCTCCAAATATGGTGTTAGCAAGGCTGCTTTTTCCAGCCCCAGTTTTTCCCAACAGGACAATTCTTCTGTTTGACCCTGAAAGAAAATATTTTTCATAAATAATACTGTACTGTATATGTCTTTTAGATGTTTTCATATGAAAGATGATATAACTATATAAGCTGAATTACCCAACAATAAAACTCTTGGTCAAAAATCACAATGAAAAAGGGAAACACGTTTTATAAAATAGCTGCATTAGCATAACAACAGAATAGAAATGTATCAATAAACAGTGGCCCAAAAGATTATTAATGAAGAAAGTATGTAGGCTATGTAATCGTACTAAACACTGTTCAACACACAAATCTACTGTGGAAAAGAAAACAGAGGATCGTTTCAAGAACAGCTTTTAGATAATACCCTATTGGCAGGGCCGTGCAGAGACCTTTGGAAGGGCAGGTGCTCAAAGTATAAAAGGGGCACATGGAACAAGGATTTAAATAGTGTTGTTTTCAAAATAACGATACAGAAATATATATCATTATGTACTCCTTGCTGATATGCATATACTGATGCTTCTATCGGTAAATCAACAAATGCTGTGATACAGTTTTGAGAAAGATACACAGGCAGGGAAATGCACATTTTGGTGAGCAGTGGCTCAAGTGAAAAAAACGGCACTTGTCATAATTATTTATGATTTTTTTTGACAAAATGTTAAATATATTAACACAACTCTGATTACCTTACCAATTTATTTTGATTCCCACTTTTGCAAATGTTTAACCCTCAACATTTTTCTACAAAATAATCACACAAGAGCAGCAACAGCAAAGTAAACTCTGCCACGATGTGCATGTTTTTTATGCTACTAGTATATATTTAGAATAAATGACTGCACCAAGGAGAGGGACACAGTTTCACTAATTATTTGTTTATTTTTCACAAGGCAATAAATCCTTTTAATTCTTTTGGTCTTGTTGGATCACATAACACTTAGTTTGTTAGGACTTGGTTTCACATTTGAGGGAGGGCTGTCTGTATCATGTAAAGATCTATCGGCATGCAACAAACTAATGGAATGGATAGTTATTAGATCAGGAGCCTCTACGATCAGAAATATAAAGTTACTGCTTAAGGCAGGACACTTTTTCATATAGTGGTCAAATTTCAAATTTGGGTCTATTTTGCTTCCATGTCTTCTTTTACTCTCATGGAAAGAAAACTTCCAAAATACACATTTAGATGGAGTTTGTTTTAAGCCTTCTACCCTGTATATTAAACAGAACATTTCAGGGGAAAAGAGTCTTGATGTAAGTCATTAACTGGGGAAGGTCTGTGGTGACATGATTTAGTTATTTTCTTTAGCCCATTCACCTGCAGTGACTTGTCAAATGTGTGCAAATTAGCACATTTTAATTAGTTAGCGCCTAATTTGCATATCAATGTGGCGATCGTCATTACATTATTAGACACAAATTTTACTGTACTCACCTGTTGTGTCTCCATTAAGTAGGCAACAGTAACATTAGCCTGTATGACCAACCATGATCCTTAGCTTGGCTTTAGCTAATTATTTTAGCTCAGCTCATGAGTCATGCATGTTAGCAATGAACTCGAGGCACTGGTAGTTTACTTTTGTTGGTCTTTAGTTCATCACCACTCACCTCCGCACAAGCCAAGAAAACACTGCTGGGAGGGGCTGCTGCGGGTAGAGGCGGGAGAGAGAGAGAGAGAGAGAGAGCGAGAGAGAGAGAGAGAGAGGCATCGGAACTGACAAAGTCTCATCTCCCGACCTGATATTTCGATTTTTATTTAGTAAATATATTTGTTTGACAGGAAAGCTGTGCGCAAACAGGAATAGATATACTGTATATATAAATTCATTTATTTAAAAAAAGCATCCCGGAAAAGGGCACTTTCTCTTGAGGAAGAAAAGGCAGGTGCTTGAGCCCCTGTTGATGTCTATATGTGCACGTGCCTGCCTATTGGGTAGTCCGATCTGATCCCAAACTGATCCAGATGCTTTTCCATCGGTGTGTGAATCTTAGTTTCTGATGAGCACCTCATTCTCGCCCTCAGTATGTGAACATAGAGCAGCGTCCATATGTGACGAGTTGGGCCGTGTGTTGCAACCTTTAAGCGGTCTGATGATCGGGAAGGCGCTATATAACATGACTAAATGAGGCACACTTTACGAGCTTTTTGTTGTGTGATGTAAACAGGTGAAAGTGACTATTTCTGACTAAAATGAGAAGCTGCTACCTGACTGTCTGTACATCCATAGGCCTACACGGAGAGGGAACAAGTTCTTTACTGTTTAGATAATTTTCTTAACGACTCAATCACTCCTGCAATCACGTCTTGCGTTTTGACAATCACGCATTCTCATTTAAGTTAAGCGGTTCATATAGCCTTTTACAGAGCAACAGCGGCTTTTCAAAACATCCGGGCTATAGAAAATAGAACTTTACTCGCTAACTATCTTATGTGCTGGAGCTGGCGAGATCGAGAGAGAGACATTAGGCAAGTTATTATTTATTCTCCTGCAAATTAGCGGAATAGGATGATCCAGCTGTACCTCTGTGTCTGCATGTCCTCTCTGCTCCACCTGAAGCTGTGAGTTGCACTTTATCAGAGGCGCTGAAATTAACCTGTGTGAATATGAGGTTAATCACCTGACAGGCAGAGGATCATGTTTCACTTCAATGTACGTTTTGCCCCCCTTTCCCAATGTAAAGTGGTTCTGGCGATTTCAGAGCTGGCTCACAGGAGGCGGTTTACTATGAGACCAGTCAATCACACACACACAAAATGTGGCCTATGTTGAGGGAGGGAAAAAGTTGCTCGAAAAAGTGCCTACAGACTAAATATTAGGCCTACAGACTTTTGTGCTGCTGTTACTTCTAGCGGAAAGGTGGGTACATCCAATGTAACCTACTCTTAATTTCGCTATATTTTCTATACCTTTATAACTGAACCAGTCTGTAATCTGCATTTTGCCTCATTAACCGAAATGAGCTCATCCAGGTTGTGTGCGCGCAGTGACGCAGTAAAGCGCTGGTCGGGCGCTTGTCACAGTCGCAGAGCTGGGCAGATGGAAACATTTAGAAAGTCAGGCAAATATCTTTTCAGTTTAAGGCTTTAATGTTCTGCTAATACAACTGAAACCCAGTGAGTCACACCATGGACCTGCGGCCTGAGTCACTCTTTAACAAGTCGGCAAGTGAAACACTTTCACTTTCCACTAACGGCGCATTGAAAGCGTCTTTATTCTCTGCGGAGCAAATGAAGACTACACTCTGTAAGATCTATGTCAGATTATCACTGCATTGACTGAGATATATTGTCCTGTAGCTGAACAGAGTCATCGCTTTGGACATCAGCCTGTTTCTTTTATACACATGGGTTACTATTTGTTTTATAGCGATGTCCGACGGTGAGTCCATAAACAGAATGTCGCTGGTGAAACTGATCTTTCACTCAGCAGAGAGAGAGAGAGAGAGAGAGAGAGAGAGAGAGAGAGAGAAAATGTGGTGGATAAAACAGCCCTGTTTGGTTTTACGCATGACGCACAACTTCCTCTGTATGCAGAGTTTACCTGCTTCAACAACGAGCTGCTCTCCTGTTACTGCCACAATAAGTCTTTGCGTTGTGAAGATTATTTAGATGCTTCAGGAATAATCAGATTGTTTTGGCAGCCTGTGCTTCTGCAAAAACAAGCGGTTTGGTTGACTACATCTCCATAATAAATGGCACAGGTATCAAAAGTTGGCTGGGCACCAAAAGTGATATTTTATAGTTATCTTATCAACACCTTCATGGAGAATTAAAAGAAAAAATACTGATAGCCTATCTTGAGCTTTCCTCAGGAGGACACATAGGAGCTGTGATCCTGCACAACAAAACATCCACACACTACCATGGATAGTAGTGGTGCAACGGGTTGAAGAATCTGTCGTGTGGATCCCGTCCACACCGTGCAGCAAGCAGGTGGACCGCGGATTGATTGCAAAGTTTATGATTTATCCTGTTTGATCTCTCAAAATATTCCTTTATTCTGGAAATGTCAAAGATGTTAGATGTTAGATTCTGTGCATAACTTTGCACATGAGCAGAAAACCTGCTGAAACACAGGAGCTATTAAAGTCCAGGAGTTTCTAACTGAATTAAAATTATTCAATTTATTATTGATGAAGTGAAAAGGTGCCACATGCACATTTAAAGAGTTTACTTCAGTCAGTCACGCCTGCCTGTGTGTTGATTCTTAAATATTGTTAAATATATGTTCTTAAATATTCATCAAAATTCAGAAACAAGGACGAACAAAAGAGCAATCAGTCCGAACATCTGAAGGCAGAACTGCCAGCCTTCAAGTCATTTAAAAGAAACAGTGAAACAAAGATACAGCCCCTACCTGAATTTTGTGTGCACCTTTACATAAATAATTTCCACAATAAATGGATGCAGAAATTGGTGCAAAAAAAACCACCAGAATGCAGGAAACTAAGTGTTTGACATTCAAAATTTTCGGGGACGGGGGCACCCCCATGAAAGTACAAGGTGAGCTATAATCTGTCAAATATGAAATCAACTAATTTCAGGGCAGAAATAACCTTTCAGTCCATAACAAAAGGCTTCAGTCATATTCTGGCAAGTGAAATACTGCATTTTATGAGTTGTATTGACCATTTGAAGGTATTTTAACAGGTAAAACGGACTGGGTTGGTTGGGAGGTCCACACAGCAAGTAAAATAATGCAGAGTCATAAGGATAATTGCAAAATTGTATTCATTGTATATCAAAGTTGGCAGTCATGTTAATTAGGCTACGTCCCGTTTTCTAGATATAGGCTAAATAAAGACATTAGACATAGGCCTACCAAAAATCCGTTTTCGGCAGACAATCACTTTTCAACAGGACACCTGCTTCATTTTATCAGCTAAGCTCAGGACAGCACTTTAAGTAGGCTATGAGATGGTCAACTTACCATCCATGTTGTCAAAGGTGAAGTAACTTCGGAGTGACAGTTATTCAGAGTGACATGACTGCCAGAGTTTATGTGAAGATGTTTCCGGTTTTGTGTGACCACTGCTTTCACTTTGTGATTGCACAATGCAGTCAGAAACTAAAATGCACAGATGTGCCTAATGTAGGTGTTTTAACATATTTCCATTTTGTATGTCTCACTAGCTACAGGATGTAACCATGAACCTTGAACAGAAATATTCCATCACATGTTTTTGGTTTAATGATTAGGCCTAGACCAGGGGTATTCAATTAGAATTCAAAGAGGTCCAGTTAGAGAAAATTTCCCGAAGCAAAGGTGTGGAACATCATAACGACTAACTTGCATTATTAATAACTTTATTGCAGACACAGGTCCATATGACACATCATACAGTACACAATACAAATATATAAATATAAAAATATAAACAATACATGCTAAAATCCATATTAGGATATAGTAGTGTATCTATAGCAGCTTTTCAGAGGACTGACTAGGGCTTCATCTGATTCTCTGACTTGTCCAGGCCACACATAAAACAAAACATCAGTTGTCTTAAGAGTGCCTCTCAAGCTGGCACTCTAGTAGACACAAACAACTGGCCAGCCACATTGCATCAATATGATGCTACCGTAAGCCTCTGCATACTCTTTGTTCTTATAGACCACAACTGAGCAATATATAACGGTGTAATGTAAGTTCTAAACAGAGAGCACTTCACACGGTCAGAACACATGGAAAACTTCTTTATAAGCACGTTAGCTTGAGAATAAATTTTACAGCGCTGATGTTATAGGTCTTTGTTATCCGTCCAGTCATTAGATATGACATGACTTAAATAGGCCTATTTAATTTCCTCACACACAGCAAGAGGGCTAGCTGACAAATAAAAGGTCGGGAAAGTTGAATTCCTGTCCTCATCGCTTCTAACTATCATTATGTGACTTTTCTTAGCGTTTTACTTTATATCATAATCAAGGCCATACTGAGAGCACACCTTCACCATCTGCTGCAGCCCAGCACTATATGGACATAGCAGGACCAGGTCGTCTGCATACTTAAGATGATTAACAACAATGTTGCCCACAGACAGTTTTAACCTATTTAGCTGGCCTGATAATTCATCCATATAAGCATTAAATAAAATTGGAGACATAATTCCTACTTGTCGCACTCCCTTACTCACATGGAAGGGAGCAGATGCATCATTGTCCCATTTAACCAAAAACGGTTGATGGGCACACCAAAACACTAAAAATCTCTCTAAAAATTTAGGAGCACCTCTATCTAACAACTTTACAAACAAACACTCATGATTAATAAAATCATCATTATCATTCGCTAGGCTACCATTATATATAGTTGTATCAACATATGTTTTTAGTCAACAACTGACAATATTTCAACAATATTCAGTTTTCACATCAAACTGGAGCAATAACAATAAAAAACTATTAATAAATTCTAAATTCTTCTTCTCTCTTCTCTTTCATTTCCTCTTTTATTATAAACGCAAATATTGACTGAACTTTGACAAAAGCAATCCCTTATTAATAGGTGACATTGTCACATTTTACTTTATCAACTTGTCCCAAAAATCCCTTCAACAGCCAAAATTTTAACAGTGTGTAATTTCTCCCAGTTGATACAGTAAAATGTTACCTACTAGTAAATGACACTAGAAAGCAGATGATATGACAACAGGAATTGTTTTGGTCAAATGTCAAATTTCTGTCAAAAAATGTTTATTTCTGCTCTTGGATGGATTTCTAAAGCGTGATTTCTCCAAGGAGGTACAGTGAAATGTTACCAAATGTGTGCCACTGAGAGAAGAACTCATTAGGAAGTAGCCTGCTTCAACATGGCTTCTAAGGTAGCTGAGGAATTAGTTTGGTGAAAGGTCAAAGTTCTAAATAAAAATAAATAATAGGCTGCGATTTGTAGCCTATTTATAATGATAACAATAATACTTGTTATTATTAATATTATTATCATTAGGCCTATATTACTGTGGTAGGCCTATGGATTTGTGTTCATATCACCAAAAACATTGTATTGTATTGTAAACATATGTATCTTTCAAGACCTTCCCCTCACTCACAGCCTAATACATTTCAGCCCTCAGTTGCATGGCCCCAGTAGGCTCTATGTTTTATCTCTCTCTATCTCCACTCAGGGCTTCATAAGTTGTTGTGTTAATATGTTTATTTACTTGCATGTTTTTTTTACATAATTAGATGAAAACATTACATTCTGACTACATTTAGGTGATCATGACAAATTTGGTGTTGACCATAATGCACAAATACACATTAACACACATGCAAATCCATATAAACACAGTACAAACCAGTATTGATAGCTGTGAAGGATGCTGAGTGGTAGCATTTACTTCCACAATGCTTCAGTATCTTTTTGCAAATCTTCCAAACCATCTCGAGGTCACACTTAAAACTAGGATGAATAATTTCCCTGCAGCCAAGCAGCCCAGGTGCTGTGGTGCACATGTGCCCTGCTGAAACTCCTACTGAAAAAATAAATACAAAATATGAATAACATTACAGCAAATGTGAAAGTAAAAAACACATAAACACATTTTGATTTTGGTTTAAAACATGTTAGTGAAAATTTGAGAAGGTAACGACCAAAGTCAAGTTTCCATCAAAATTACTATTATAATCAAAAGAAAATGTCAATTAATACACATTTCAATCCTCTACTATTAAGCTATATGATTGTAATGTGCACTCCCCAGTATAAGTCTACTCTTAAGCTGATGATACACTGGGCAACTTTTTCAGCAATGTTGCTCGGCAATCTTGCTAGAGGCAAGTCCAACTATGTTTTAAATGGATTACGGCGGAGCGGGGCGGTTGGCGGAGTGGTGGGGGATTACAGTAGTAATATTTGCTCATTACCATTGACGACAACGTTGCCCTGCACGATTGCTCTAAAAGTTGCTCTGTGTATCATCAGCTTTAAGGCTTACCTTGTGCCAACTGTGCTTGGACAGCAGGCCCTGCTGACGGCTTTGGACACACCTGTGGAATACAAAACTCTCAAAACTAACACCAGTCTAAGGTGCTGTAATCAAAACATTTAGAAAATCCTTCAATCACACCAGACTGGCTGTTGGAGAAGTGGGTTGTGTTGATAATGGTGTCGGTGCTCTTATGAGTGATGTCACCACAGACCAGCTGAAGCTTGACTCTGTCCAGCACGACTGTGAGCCCATCATTAATTTTCAAGACATGGCGAGAAAATAAAGATGTTCCAATAAACATGAAAGTATAATTATCGTTAATTTTTTCAACTTAATCTTATAATAATATTTTTAGATTGTCATTGACTCAAATGGTGACACAGTAAAAGTTTCTAAAATTGTGCTGCCTTCTTGTTTTGGTTTTACACATGCAGATTTACTGCATGACAAAATCTATGTCTCTAATCAACCTCAGTTGCAGCAGCAACGCGCAGCTGACTGTGAAAACACAGAAAACCACGTTCTTTTCATCAAAGCGCTTTTATAGGCCTAATCTCCATCATGAAAGTAATTGCCATGTACCAAACAAAGTACCGCTGTCAACTAACTTTTCAAATGTATCACTACAATGTTTAGTCGTGATAGAAATAACTGAAAGAAATGAACTTACCATCCTTCAAAACTGAAGTAACTGAAAAGACTGCCAGAGTGTTTCTTTGTGTGTTCTCTTACATCAGGGAAGAAGCACCACTCCTTGAAAACCCGAACAAACAGGCTGAGGAACAAGCTTTCAGTCCAAAGAGCTGTAGTTGCTTGATTAGTTAAGTATATTGACTACCTAGAAGAAACATCTACAGAGGCAAAACTCCAAATTTTATGCTGTGAATTATGGAACGAAAATCACAGCACATACCGCAGGCCATCTTGTGTGCTTAAAAAATACAATATTTATTGGTTTAACTAAAAGCTTTATTTGGTCAAATTCTTTCTTTTAAAATGTTTCAGATCAGATTTCATTTGTTATCAGCACAAAAGGACAGCTAAATTATTTTCCTCCAAAAGCTTATTAACAAAAGACGATGAGGGTGTGGGGTATTATACAAGAGGCTTCCCCTTCAGCTGTTCCCCTGCATGTCTCAGATACGGTAAATACATTTCATCCAATTTCTTCTGTTGTTCACTTGAGCTCCAGTGTGTTGACTTCATTGGATTTTAACAACATTACAAGCTTTTGTCACACCATCATGTGAAATGCCACCTTCAGATCGTTCACATTAAACTTGTGTTGCACATTTAAATACTGTCACTGCAGATATCTGGGAATATATAAACATGTACTTTCCTTGTTTTAACAGGACTGTCTCACTGCAGCATTTTACAATTAGACACCAAAAAGGAAGAGTCATTTCATCATCACATTAGACTTTTCTGCAAAGCCACTCAAGCTCTTATACAATTTATTTCTGTTCTCCATCACTCCATGTGTCTCCCTTCTTCATCTCTTTTTTCTCAGGCAGTGACAAACACTAGTCTGGCGGAGTAGGCCAGGTCAGCGAGGTAAAGCAGGAAGTTGAGAGCAGTGAGCACAGAGACCGTGATCAGTTTTGCGTCGTTGCTTCCCCGGTTCTGTTTGTCAAACTGGAACACGGGCCAGATGATGGTAGCAGTCAAGTACATGACAACCGCCAGGAGCCCGTAAATTGACAGGAAGTTGGGGAAGGAAATGGGGAGAAGGCCGGTGCACTCGCCCACACACATCACCACCACGGCCATGGAGACGATGAAGCAGATGCAGTAGACGGCCATGCACCACTTGAGCCCTGCGTGGTGGTTGTATGACACGGGTTCGCTGACCAGGATGAAGATAACACAGGCCACAAAGGTCTGGCACACCTTCAACAGGCCTGGAGCCGTAGCCATGTAACCTGCCACCTCTCCTGGTCTCGCTTTAGACAGGCTCACCTCCCCCATGTAAGCTACCGCTGCCAGGCAGGAGAAGACGGTGGAGGCGATGCGATATCCGCGAATCTCGTCATTAAACCTCTGGTTCTTAATGAAAAAAACTGGGAAGATGACAGAGGCAGAGAGGCAGAGGAAGGTGGCATAGCAGGCTACAGTGATGGGGAAATTGGACCAGGACACCGGGGCTCGGGTCTGGAGGCCAAACTGCTCCACCAGCAGGACCAGCAGGGTGCAGGTGAAGCTGAAAGCCCAGCAGAAGATGCACCAGTCAGCCATGCTTACGTGGTTCAGATTAGCTCCGTGTGCTGCGACACTGAAGGCCACGCAGGTGAACACCAGGGCAGCTAAACGCACCCATAGCAGCCGGGGGGTGGACAACACGATCAGTGGCATGATGGGAAAATCTCAATCAGTCAGGAGATGGAAGTGGCTTCTGTCGTCCAGCGAGGGTTAAGATGAGTCTTTAATACTGAACGGGTGATCTCAAGTGGGCTGCGTGTCACACACTCTGTGGACGTTTCTCACATATTCTGCAGAAAGACAATAAGAGAGAAATCTGAATAAATTTAAGTTTGGTGAAAAGATAAAACAGGAACATACCTGTACAACATATAGAAATATGTAGAATAGAGATGCAAGGCAGGCAGTACTGAGGACTGTTTCATTTCTTAAGTAGAGATTTAAACATATTCTGCTTTCTCACAAATGTTGTAGCCCTAAATTATGATGCATCATTTAAGCCTGAACAGCCTATAATAAAGAAATGCTAAGTTGTCCAGTTTCCAGTCTTGTTTAATGTCTTGGGTAAATGACAACCAAAGCTTATCAACATCAGAGCTGCTAATTTAATTATTTAAGAGTTGTTCATCCGTGGCTGACGTGTTCAGGCTGAAACCACAGTTGCATAAAGACCGAGGTATGAATGAGGAACCTGTTCAAGCTGTGACCTGTGCAGGGCAGGTTTACAGGAAGTGGATGTTTTCCGTCTTCAGCTTGAAGGAGTTGGAAAGTCCCTCAGGCTAAAACAGAAGTAACCCCAGGGTGTAACAGTTGGATATTGGTGCCCTCTAGTGTCCAGTATGTGGCGGTTTTTAGTTGAAGCCAGTCAATTTAATTTGTATGTCCCATTTGCTGCTGTATTTGCTGTACAACCAATATTTGACATCCGTAGACCACTGAGAACGGCCTTTTATTAGCTTTATTTAATGTCACTGAGTTTAAGATCTCAGCATTGCCAGACATAACAAGACCACATCCAGCACCAGACACGATCACAGACGTCATTAATGAGATTCAAAGCTAAAGTTCAGAATCGACCATTTACGTGAGACATTGGAGTTTTAAAATCCTCTGTAATCCACTCCATTTATAAGCCAGTCTTTCCAAGTTCAGTCTTCATTCAAGTGGTAACAAGAGTTAAACAGGCCAGAAATCTGGTTTGGTGAGCAGCAGTGGTTTTAAATTTGAAAACTTATATCCTGAGGCAACTTTTTCAGAAGAGCTTTGTGATGCTCTTTGTTTTGATCGTGAGGAGAAGGCTGTTTTTTTTCTTGTAATACTCAATTAGTATATTTTTCTGCTGTGATAAAATACAAAGAACAATAACAAACTGCATCCTAGAACGATCAGTGTAAAGAATAAAGGTCAAGCACATCCCAGGGCATCACTTTGTGTTGAAAAGTGGAGCTCTTTAACACTATTTTGAAGAAATATGATATGATTGGTGGGTCTGGGGGGTTCTCCCCAGAAGATTTAGAGCATTAAACACTTAATTTCTTGCATTCTGCAGACATCTTCTGCTTCACTTTAGGGTGGAAATGTCTTCATTTATAAAAAGTGAAACAAATAAAATCAACTGGCAGGTGACAAATAAATAGAATGCAATAATCAGCCTGTTACGTTTTGGAAATGGCAATGCACATGTGTTTCTTCTGTTTAAATGACTTTGTATGTTTTCTTTTTGTGCAAATAAACCTTCCTCAAAGCATTTTCATTTAGGCCTATTTAACATTCCTTGGTGCAAGCTATTTTTCACAAGTTTTACCAAATGCTTTCAAAAAGTCACGGGGACAAAATCAGGCAATTCAAAATGTGGTGAGGACGTGTCAGGGTCTCCAGTGTAGGCCTAAATAACACCTATGAGCTCATAGTTATCTGTGCGATCTTTTTCCTGTTCTCAAGACCAAAGCGTGCTTTTTTCTTATGTAAGAATAGTTTCTGTACCAGTTCCTTCACATGCTGTTTGAAAACCTCCATCCATTGTCCAGGTTAAATGCACTTTATTTTGAAAGAGAGGTGGATTTCTCTCACACATAGACTACATGAGGCAGTGTGCTCTTTCCAAATTTTAAATTGCAGCAGGCCTCCTGGCATTTGACAAACTGAGGATGAGACTCTGGTAGATGCTGATGCTGTGGCCATGGCCGCTGCAGACAGGGTGGTGCATCTGTCATGGAGAAAAGACTGCTGCCTCATTCTGCCAATGAAAACCTTGGCTAAAAGCCAAAAAATTGCTAAAAGCATTTTGTCGTTTAGCCGATGGGTCCATTAATCTACTTCCTGTTTTGTGTAATGAGAGTGATACCCAGGAAGCAGCTCTGGAGCGCTAATGACATGTACGCAGGAACCCACACCAGCAACCAAATGAGCACTTAATCACTTTGTCAGACATAATGTGAATCAAGCCTGGAGTTGGAAATGCAGCTCTATTCAGCTGATAATACAAATAAACCCTCCCTCTTTAACACCAGCTTGAAGCCATCATATTTTCTAGTGAAATATTATGAGTTTATGCTGCTGTTCTCCCAGTTTGACACTATGAGAGAAAGTGTTTGAGATAAACAAACCTGTTGAAGCACACTGAGAAAGATGTGGTTGTGTGGTGTACGTGACCTGGTGCTGTTCCTGCTGACAGGAAACCAGCTTGGTTTGCTTTGTTGGTTTTATGCTAAGCATAGGCTACAATGCATGTAGCTCAAAACAAACACGCATAGCCCTTATCTTAAATGTTGATCATTTACACTGGCATGAAATGGGAGCATACAGAAAGCTTCTTAAAAGTAGCCTAACTACACCTCTTCATACATTCCGTTATTTCCTGGTTTTAAGAGAGTCAAGGCTACAAGCAGACACATCAGCGTTATAATGGAACCAGAGAAGATAGTTTTACTTTACATGGTGTAGCCTACTCTGTAAAATAGCCTATAGCCTACACATTACTGGCACATAAAGTGAGTGATACAGATTTTTTCCGTCCCAAATAGCGGAGAGATACCGCGCCCAGAGGGCTGTACCATAGCCTAATGAGCTCTTCTCGCTTGTCCAAAAATAGACCAGAATAAACGCTCTCCTGACTTCTACATAAACTCTCTGCGAGAAAAAAAAAACAAGACTGAAGACTGATCTTACCGACTTCTAGTGTGGGGTTTGTCTTTCAAGGTTTTGCTATAAGCTTTAAGTTCCTGAACACTGCGCGGAGCCTCCTTAGCGGCGCATCCCCTTCTCTCATCCACCCATCCACCAATACCTCACTGCAGTCAAGCCAGCCCCCACTTCGAAAAAGACAGTCAAGCCAGCCCTCGCGCTGTTTCGCGATGCGTGTTATTTGTAGACATTACGGTAACATCGTGTCGCAGCACATTTCAAAATAAATGTGAACTTCTGCTGAACATAATGCAATTTCTGTGGCAGAAACGATTGAATAGATAAATAAATGCTTAAGAAAATAGTACATTTTCACAAATATTAATAAATTCAGCCAAGATGCAAACTCATGTAAAAAGAAAACCATCTAACATAAAAATGTCTAATATTTTCACCGACTATGCTGATTTCAAATTAATATAAAACAAAAACCTTCTGTTTCCACTGACTCATTTCACTTCACAGTGATAGCAGACCACCTCAAGGTGACCCTCTGTCTAGATCAGAGCAATCTGATTTATTATTTTGAAATTACAGCACCTTAAAAATTTCTAATATTTTCACCGACTATGCTGATTTCAAATTAATATAAAACAAAAACCTTCTGTTTCCACTAACTCATTTCACTTCACAGTGATAGCAGACCACCTCAAGGTGACCCTCTGTCAATATCAGAGCAATCTGATGTATTATTTTGAAATTATAGCCCTCGGAAATGTCTTATATTTTCACCGACTATGCTGATTTCAAATTAATATAAAACAAAAACCTTCTGTTTCCACTAACTCATTTCACTTCACAGTGATAGCAGACCACCTCAAGGTGTTTCTCTATCAATATCAGAGTAATCTGATGTATTATTTTGAAATTATAGCCCTCGGAAATGTCTTATATTTTCACCGACTATGCTGATTTCAAATTAATTTAAAACAAAAACCTTCTGTTTCCACTGACTCGTTTCACTTCACAGTGATAGCAGGCCACCTCAGGGTGGTCCTCTGTCAATATCAGAACAATCTGATGTAGTGTTACGAAATTAAAGCCCTCGGAAATGTCTAATATTTTCACCGACTATGCTGATTTCAAATTAATTTAAAACAAAAACCTTCTGTTTCCACTGACTCGTTTCACTTCACAGTGATAGCAGACCCCCTCAGGGTGACCCTCTGTCAATATCAGAGCAATCTGATGTACTATTTTGAAATTATAGCACCTTAAAAATGTCTTATATTTTCACCGACTATGCTGATTTCAAATTAATATAAAACAAAAACCTTCTGTTTCCACTGACTCGTTTCACTTCACAGTGATAGCAGACCCCCTCAGGGTGACCCTCTGTCAATATCAGAGCAATCTGATGTACTATTTTGAAATTATAGCACCTTAAAAATGTCTTATATTTTCACCGACTATGCTGATTTCAAATTAATATAAAACAAAAACCTTCTGTTTCCACTGACTCATTTCACTTCACAGTGATAGCAGACCACCTCAAGGTGTTCCTCTATCAATATCAGAGTAATCTGATGTATTATTTTGAAATTATAGCCCTCGGAAATGTCTTATATTTTCACCGACTATGCTGATTTCAAATTAATTTAAAACAAAAACCTTCTGTTTCCACTGACTCGTTTCACTTCACAGTGATAGCAGGCCACCTCAGGGTGGTCCTCTGTCAATATCAGAACAATCTGATGTAGTGTTACGAAATTAAAGCCCTCGGAAATGTCTAATATTTTCACTGAATGCCCCCTGATTTCAAATTGATGGTAAAAAACGCAAAGGTAATGTTAACCCTAATGACAACCCTAGTCCTCAACTTGACTTTAAGGGTATTACCTCCTCCAATCACACCCCCACATCAACCACTGAAATTTGAATTGTGCACGTAGACGACCATTAGAACTTCGCTCCAGATACCTGAGTACTGTATTACAGCAGTGTCCCTACTGCAGGCTAACCCTTCAGCAGACGGTGGAGTCGCAGGGCCCATCAGTAGAGGACTCTCTGCTTATAGAACAGGTTACCACGCCGCGACCTTCATGCTTTCTCACACCGGCTCAGCCCCCTACTGGATTCTATGGGTACAATTAGAGGGGCCCCATGACTGTCCACCCCAGCAACAACGAGCCACGACAAGCTGATCAGTGCATCCGATGGGGGCTGCACGAGTTAAATGAACCAGTTTTCTTTTTACATCAGTTTGAAATCATCATATTCAGTGAAAATAATAGACATTTTAGGACAAGGCTGTAATTTCAAAATACAACATCAGATTGCTCTGATATTGACAGAGGGACACCCTGAGGTGGTCTGCTATCAATATGAAGTGAAATGAGTTAGTGGAAACAGAAGTTTTTTGTTTTATGTGAATTTGAATTCAGCTAATTCAGTGAAAATATTTGACATTTTTAAGGGCTGTAATTTCAAAATACTATATCAGATTACTCTGATCTTGACAGAGGGACACCCTGAGGTGGTCTGCTATCAATATGAAGTGAAATGAGTTAGTGGAAACAGAAGATTTTTGTTTTATATGAATTTGAATTCAGCTAATTCAGTGAAAATATTTGACATTTTTAAGGGCTGTAATTTCAAAATAATACATCAGATTGCTCTGATATTGACAGAGGGACACCCTGAGGTGGCCTGCTATCACTGTGAAGTGAAATGAGTCAGTGGAAACAGAAGGTTTTCTTTTAACATCAATTTGAAATCAGCATAGTCGGTGAAAATATTAGACATTTTTAAGGGCTGTAATTTCAAAATAATACATCAGATTGCTCTGATATTGACAGAGGGTCACCCTGAGGTGGCCTGCTATCACTGTGAAGTGAAATGAGTCAGTGGAAACAGAAGGTTTTCTTTTAACATCAATTTGAAATCAGCATAGTCGGTGAAAATATTAGACATTTTTAAGGGCTGTAATTTCAAAATAATACATCAGATTGCTCTGATCTAGACAGAGGGTCACCTTGAGGTGGCCTGCTATCACTGTGAAGTGAAATGAGTCAGTGGAAACAGAAGGTTTTCTTTTAACATCAATTTGAAATCAGCATAGTTGGTGAAAATATTAGACATTTTAAGGGCTATAATTTCAAAATAATACATCAGATTGCTCTGATCTAGACAGAGGGTCACCCTGAGGTGGTCTGCTATCACTCTGAAGTGAAACGAGTCAGTGGAAACAGAAGGTTTTTGTTTTATATTAATTTGAAATCAGCTAATTCTGTGAAATTATTAGACATTTCCGAGGGCTATAATTTCAAAATAATACATCAGATTGCTCTGATATTGACAGAGGGACACCCTGAGGTGGCCTGCTATCACTGTGAAGTGAAATGAGTCAGTGGAAACAGAAGGTTTTCTTTTAACATCAATTTGAAATCAGCATAGTCGGTGAAAATATTAGACATTTTTAAGGGCTGTAATTTCAAAATAATACATCAGATTGCTCTGATATTGACAGAGGGTCACCCTGAGGTGGTCTGCTATCACTCTGAAGTGAAACGAGTCAGTGGAAACAGAAGGTTTTTGTTTTATATTAATTTGAAATCAGCATAGTCGTGAAAATATTAGACATTTTTAAGGGCTATAATTTCAAAATAATACATCAGATTGCTCTGATCTAGACAGAGGGTCACCCTGAGGTGGTCTGCTATCACTCTGAAGTGAAACGAGTCAGTGGAAACAGAAGGTTTTTGTTTTATATTAATTTGAAATCAGCTAATTCTGTGAAATTATTAGACATTTCCGAGGGCTATAATTTCAAAATAATACATCAGATTGCTCTGATATTGACAGAGGGTCACCGTGAGGTGGCCTGCTATCACTGTGAAGTGAAATGAGTCAGTGGAAACAGAAGGTTTTCTTTTAACATCAATTTGAAATCAGCATAGTTGGTGAAAATATTAGACATTTCCGAGGGCTATAATTTCAAAATAATACATCAGATTGCTCTGATCTAGACAGAGGGTCACCCTGAGGTGGTCTGCTATCACTCTGAAGTGAAACGAGTCAGTGGAAACAGAAGGTTTTTGTTTTATATTAATTTGAAATCAGCATAGTCGGTGAAAATATTAGACATTTTTAAGGGCTGTAATTTCAAAATAATACATCAGATTGCTCTGATATTGACAGAGGGTCACCCTGAGGTGGCCTGCTATCACTGTGAAGTGAAATGAGTCAGTGGAAACAGAAGGTTTTCTCAGCATAGTTGGTGAAAATATTAGACATTTTTAAGGGCTATAATTTCAAAATAATACATCAGATTGCTCTGATCTAGACAGAGGGTCACCCTGAGGTGGTCTGCTATCACTCTGAAGTGAAATGAGTCAGTGGAAACAGAAGGTTTTTGTTTTATATTAATTTGAAATCAGCATAGTCATGAAAATATTAGACATTTTTAAGGGCTATAATTTCAAAATAATAAATCAGATTGCTCTGATATTGACAGAGGGTCACCTTGAGGTGGTCTGCTATCACTGTGAAGTGAAATGAGTTAGTGGAAACAGAAGGTTTTTGTTTTATATTAATTTGAAATCAGCATAGTCGGTGAAAATATTAGACATTTTTATGTTAGATGGTTTTCTTTTTACATGAGTTTGCATCTTGGCTGAATTTATTAATATTTGTGAAAATGTACTATTTTCTTAAGCATTTATTTATCTATTCAATCGTTTCTGCCACAGAAATTGCATTATGTTCAGCAGAAGTTCACATTTATTTTGAAATGTGCTGCGACACGATGTTACCGTAATGTCTACAAAAAACACGCATCGCGAAACAGCGCGAGGGCTGGCTTGACTGTCTTTTTCGAAGTGGGGGCTGGCTTGACTGCAGTAATACCTCTCAGTTGATCCCACGCCCCGCGCTGCCATATTTGGTAAAGTTTTGAAACCCTCTCCAAACCTCAGTATAGGTCATCGCAGAGCCATCGCAATTCCTCTTAAGTGTGTCACATTGTGCCAGTAAAGAACTGGCGCGAGTATGCCCGCTGAAAGTTTAGTAGCCTACCTATCTCTTTGCTAAAGATCTGTGATTTACTTTTGGTGTAGCCACTTTGCTTGTAGCTATCAGAATCAGAATGAGATTTATTGCCACGTAGCCTACATTTTCACATACGAGGAATTTGCCTTGGTATATACAGAACATAATATTAATAGGCCTATAAGTAAAGAGATCAAAAATGAACAAGTATACAAAATATACAATAATATAATGGAAAAAAAGACAATATACAAAGTAGATAGTTAAATATACAAGATAGATAACAATAGATAACAAGCAATGTGCAAAAACTCGCGGTATGCATAAAATAATTAGTGCAATGGACACTGTTCTTTAAGTGGAGAATTGTTCTAACGTGTGGGGTCAGTTGTGTGTGTGTGTTTAAGAGGGGCATGAGAGGCAGTGACGAGGAGGCCAACTGCAGCGGGAAAGAAAGTGTTCTTGGCTACTGTTCATGCCACCAACAGGAGCAGAAGTGTTGACTATACTGATTTGTTTTCTCTTAGGTGTAATGGTGAATACACTGCATATGGAGCACCGAAGATGGCACTTTATCATATCTACCATAGGGAAGCCAGGAGAGCCCCCACCAAGGAGGGCATCCGCCCCTCTCAAACTGATTACAAAAATAATTCAAGCTGATATTATAGGCCTCCTGTCGAGCGGAATACGACCTAAACAGAAAATGAAAAGTATAGGCTTTTTAACGGTGTTTCATGCAAAACATGCAAACAGTAGCCTATGCATATTTTTATAGCCGGCAAGAGCGTCACTTTGTTTGTAAAAGTGGTGGGCACATATGAGGGCTCAGACTAGGCTGTGACGATATTAGCTCAGGAGACGCGAGGATGCACTGGTTTCAGGAAAACAAAATGAGAACATATTTTAGTTAGTAGCCTATCTGCCTATGTATTTAACACTATAAGTATATAGTGTTAAAATATTCTTCAAAATATAGGCTATTTCGAAGAAATATTCAGCATTGAAATGAGTTGCTGGCCTGGGTGTCGCCTGTCGCCTCTCCTTAAAAAGTGCATTTTTGCAACACTGTGCAAAAGTGCAACACTTAGGGCCTACTTTCCTGTATTCTGAGAAATTTGCAGATCTGCACAAATTTCCCATGGAAATGTCTTAATTTATAGCTGTAAAGGGAAACACAGAATTCAGATGGCAAGTGACAACTCAAAATATATAGCGTGATGCAGAAATCAGTAGCTTGTTCTTTTTTTAACTTAAGTTGTTTTGTTTGGACACTCTACAAGTGAAGCACTGTCTTACAGGATGTAGCCTATAGATCTACTACTTTTGTTTTATTATGTTGTCTTTTTTTGGTCTTGACCAGGGAGTCTGCAGAGGAAAAATAGCCATCAGGCTAAATCTGGCCTATTTACATTGATGTACATAATGATATTTTCATTAATGTGCACTGTCCCTTTTAAATAAATATTAAAATTAAACATGATTGCCCGTAATAGGCTATAGGCCTACGTTTCTGGAATATTTGGAAACTTTTAAAACAAAGACTGAAATGAGCTTGAACGTTTTCATTTCCTCTCAATAAAACATGTAGTCTTTCTCTTTTAAAACAATTTGAAGTAGTTTTAGCAGCTCTAGGCTAAATCTATTTTCCCATGCTGGCTGTAGCCTCCATGGCTAAATCTATTTTGCCATGCTGGCTGCAGCCTCCATGGTAGTCAGCAGCATCTAGGTTTCGGAGGGGCAAAGCGCCTGCAGTACCGGAGTCCACCCAGGCAGGGGGCGCTGTTGCGCTCTGTTTACCGTATGATCTTTGAGAACATGGTGGTAGATCAACAGCCAGTCAAGACAGCAGGATAACAACACATCAGAGATCATTATTTCCAAGAGCTGGGATTAAGAAAGGCAATACGTATATACAACGATTGGGATTAACTACCGAGGTCTTCTGGCAAACCACTAGAGAGAAAGAGAGAAGTAATCCGGATCTTCCTACTGTGACTTGTTTTGAGAAACAAACCTGAGGTGGAGCTTTAACCTTAACTGGAGTCGTATCGCCTTTGTAGCTAACGCTAGCTGGCTAAAATGCAGTTTTAGTGTTTGCATTTGCACGAAAACGGGACTCTGGGATATATCGAGCTGGAATATACATGGACTGTCAACATCTCCGCCAATTTAATACCCAACTATTCACATGCAGTTAAAGCCATGCTGGCCTCTTTATCTTGCAGGCATAGCTGGTTAGCTAGCTACCTCCAGAGGACCGACCCGTTGGCGCAGCGAACCCACGGCGCTTTCGGTCGGTCTGACGATCAACGCGATGCCGCGGCTTGAAGCTGGCCCTTCCGTAGAGCTAACTTCAGGAAGCTAACGCTAGCTGGAGACAGCAGGCCGCTTCAGATCGTCGTTATCATTCCTTAGTCGGGCTAATTAGATAGATCACGAAGCACATTTATTGCTTTAATTCACGGTAGGTTTCACTTTTATGAGCCCAACGGCAGAACGAGCTAATGCCGGCTAATCTGCTAATTAGCTAGCTAGTTAGCGATGAACAGTTAGCGCCTGGGCTGGTTGTTGTTTACACTGTGCTAGCATTTACATTTCTACCACCTACAGTTACAGTTAAAATACTGTAGGAAAGTGTTGAAGTGGGATTGCTAATTAACGTTTTACTTATCAAACTGAGGTACGTTATTTTATATCTGGAGAAATTTTGCGTCAGCCAGCCTCATGTTAGTATAACGCACACAATCAGTAACGTTACAGATATCACTGTTAGAGAGCACTCTCGTGTTGTAGATTTAAATAATAATCTATGCAAGCATATGACTGAGACAGGAGCGGTTAAGGTAGTGCTTATCTTGTATTGGATTAATTAGGTTGGCACCGTTGCTTATAGCCTCACATGTAAACAAGTCTGCCTGCGTGTAAGGTTTTGGGCAGTTATTTCATTGCAGGTCACTAAATCCCATTTAACATATTGCTTTTCTGTTATTTAAACGTAAGTTATGCGATTTGAAGTTTTGGATTTCCCTTCCCTGATTTAGCTTTTTACACAGACACTAAACAGGCATGGGAGTTGTTGATCACCTGAAGCAAAGCGAGACATATCAGCCATTCATTCATGATTGATGAGCTTTGAGGAGGCAGACGGTCCTTTATCCATTTTCCACTACAGCCTAACCACTGCATCAGCGCCACTTACAGCCTTTTGTTACAGTGTGTATGTTTAACCACTAATGTAAGCTAGTGAAGTGATACTTGGGCGATTTAGTTTTAGCAGCACTTTCTTTTACAAGTCCTCGTGACACCTAACTGGAACTACTGGATGGGTGGATGGGAACATGAGGAGCAGTCTGTCTGATCTGAACCAGCGTCCAAGCAGCTTGAAAATCTGATCAAAGCACAACAGAGAGCCCCATTGTGTGGACTGAAAACTGAAGAGGAAGGAGATGATGGTGGTGATAAGGGAGGCCCAGTGACAGTGTTGATCCCGCACCAGGAAGCAGAGGGTGGCGCACAGCCGCAGATATGAGTCTCCGCCAACCCACCTCTACGGCTGGACAGGTATGAGCCACTACACCCAGACTGTGTCCATGTTTAAGGATACGTCTCAACACCTTGCTTTGGGGTAAAAAAATAAAGTAGTAGTAGCTTGGCCAATTGACATTTCCTTATCTGATTTAGGTCCAGTCTGGACACTGGAAAAACCTGTCAGACTGGCTGATGTGAGGTGATGAAACTGCTCTCTGGAACCAGGAGAGACAGATGGCAAAATACTTGATGCACAGCGAATATAGGCAGCCTGAGAATACACACTGAAAAGAATTTTGAAACAATGCTTAAACTGAATATTTGTGTTGGTCTCTGGGAAGAATCAGCCATAACAATAATCATGACTCTCACTCTCTATGATCCTGAATCGATTCACAGATGCC
>JALXJV020000002.1:26278654-26299463 GCA_024633595.2 Lepomis macrochirus
TTGTGATGTCTAACTACAACTGCCACTTTCTATCTTTTCCACCAACAGAGGCCATAACTGAACTGCCTGTTCTGACTGTCAATTCCACCTGGAACAGCTCGACTAACTCATGCACAATTTTACTGGAATGCAGTGCAACCTCTAACAGCAATGTCACCTACAACTGGACTGTGAGGAACCAAATAATAAGTGGCCCCAGGCTCCCATACATCATCAAGCCAGAGGACGGAGAAACAAATTTCACCTGCACAATTTACAATTTTATCAGTGAGAAGTCAGCAACCAAAACAGTGACGTGCAGAAACAACACACAAGAAATAAACACACATGAATCAGGTATGTGCAGAAAAGTAGCCATAGTTTATTAGTGTTGAATTCATGCCGATGTTTTTAATAATGTTTTTATGAATCATAAGAAGAGAAAGAGACAAAGGAAATATGGCAGGCCAATTTGACATGTAAATGGTTTCTCTTTTTCATCTGTATTTATATTGAAGATATTCACAACTCTTATCACAATGCGACCAGTCAGAGAGATAATTTCTGCACCTTTTCAGTTACAAATCATTTTAAATAATATAATACAACATGATGTTGCAGTTCCAGTGTTAAAATATTAAGATAAATTATAGTGAAAATGTAATCATTTTAAATATATGTGATTATTTTCTGTGTAGTACAATTAAAGTTACTTTCTCTGATACTTTTCTTTTTCTATTAAGTAAAATGTTTTAATTTTCAATATCTCAAATGTTATTTCCAGTTTTCATTTCCATTCAAATTATTGCTAGTTTAAGATAAAAATTTAATATATTGCTAATGTAGTTCTGATTGATCATCATTTCAAATAAAGGTGCCTTCACTTCCTCACAATTAAAGATTGAACTGCCTTAGACAATAGACAATTTAATGTATTTTATACCAGACCAATGCAATTGTTCAGTTATGACAAGTAACTTGGTTCTCTCATGTACTGGCCACAGACTCTAAATTTAAAGTGTGACCCAGTTGTGGTCTTGTTAGTTTAAACAGTCAACCATCTTGTCAAGGTGATAAATGATCCAACAGCTATGAATGAGGAGAACATGGATCATACTGATGATGTTGATGATTAATATCATAATTTCTACTTGCTGTTATGTCAGTTTGACTTGAGATTAGATACTGTCCTTACATGTCTTCTTTTCTTATTAACTACTATTAATAAAAAGTGAAATTTCTCTAATTTACCAGTGGTTTGTTTTAATACTCATTTTATATAAATAATAGTATTCATGCTTTATCAATTCCATGTACAAATGTGATTACTATTACTTTTACTCAATCATAATAATAACAGTAATAATGTTATTATTTGCAGAGCCAGTGGACTTTGTCGTTCTCCTGAGTTTGGCAGGAGCAGGTTGTTTGATGATTGTCATTGTCGTTGGAATAGTGGTGGTTGTTTGTCACAACAAACAAAGACGAGTAGGTGAGTAACACTACACTGAAAAGCAGTGTGTCCCTTTTTAACTTTATAATGTCAATATTTTGTTTAAATATATGACTGCTGTATTACTTTTTGTTTTGTTTGTTTTTGTTTTGCCTTGTTTCTTCATTCATATCTACCAGGCAGCGATTCAAATGACCTCACCGTGTACGCTGATATCACTGAAGTTGCAACTGAAGGTGTAAGTAGGCTATGCGTTTGGATTTACTGTCTGCACACTGCTTTGAACAAATGACCTGCATCAGTTTTTATAAGAAATTAATGTTTGTTGTAAAAGGATGAAATGCACGTTTTACCCAGTTATGCGTGTTTCTGATGTCCCATTTCTGTGATGCATGCACATTCAAACTTCCAGGGGACCATGAAGCCTTGCTCAGTGTATGAAACCATTGATAACAGAGTCTATCCAGAAAAACATGCGGTAAGAGCAAAATCTTTATCTATGAAGTTCTTGTAGATGAGTCTGTAATTTGAGTTTACTATATAATATGATATGATGGTTAATGTTAAAATGTTACAGAGGAAAGTCATCAAGTTAGCAAACTGTCTATAATGTAAACAGTAACTCAAGTCTGTTAACCCTTGCTAATAAAAGCAAACATCCTGGTCAGGTTCAGACAGTAACATTTTTATTTAATTTTACGTAAGTGGCTTGAAGATATGGAAGATAGAGATCCTGAATGTTGAAATTATGCTCTTCCTCATATTGCACAAAATGTTTTAGAAACTGATTCTTCATTAAAATGAGTCTTGTCTCTGATTGTGACGCTGATGAGTATTTTTTTACTTCTTCTTCTTCCTCTTCCAGCCCCAGACTGTGTACGACAAGATCCAGCTTAATCGCACGAGGCAGCCCCCCACGCCGCACTACCAAGATGTTTCCTAGAGGACCATAGCCTGATACATAACTTGAATTTCCTTTAAGTAAAAAAAGAAGATAAATATACATTGCTCAAAGCAACATTTGCAAAAGGTGCAGCCCAAAATATTTGAGGGTAATATGAGGATATAAAAGTGCAACACTTGGCATAAAACTGTACAAGACTACAACATCATGTTTGTACATGTGTTCTATTTTTAATTTTGTGAAACTATTGCATCTTCCCCTCATTATATTGCTATATACTATAAATAATATAATGTATTGCCCTTATATAGTGAGTGCCCAATGCCCATGCTGTATTAATAGTGTAAATTCTGTAAATACAGATAATATATTGAAATGTTTTGTGTGTGTTTTGTATGTCTTCTAATGCAAGAACTGCACTTTGCAAGTAATTTGTGAATGTCAGTGGTGGAAGAAGTATTCAGATCCTTTATTTATATAATGTTTAATCATATTGTATAACATCATCACATGTTTGTAGCATCACTGCATCTCTAAAAAGTCAAGGCTTCATGAGCTCACTAAAAACAACATTTTCAGCTCTGGGATCATGCATTTTTTTTAATAGTATATTTATCTTAGGAAAGATGAGAATTTTCTCAATACATAGAAACACAGAAATATTCACATTTAAAATGATCAATTTGCCAATTAGGAGACACATTATTTACAGAACGTGAAGGGTATGAAAAATTGTTATCTGAAAAATAACTAACTAAAACAGTCAGACAAATACAGAGGAACAGAACTATAAAGTTGGAAAACAAAAGGAAATATAGGTACTGTGAATTTATCCTTAAAAGCAGTTTTAAGTGACATTCTTGTTAACAGTTGGAAGTAATCAATTACCATGGCAACCAGATTGCAGTTCTGGTATGTGTCAATGTCTCCTCTTCTGTTGAACTGTGCGATTTGGTCTTTGGTATAAATACATGTAAAGTTGACTTAAAGTTGACCTTTACTATGAAGATAATTAGTAAACTAATTAAACATAATTTAAATCTGAATCTGAATTATTTCTGTTTCTGTGTTACAAGAAACAGAAATTTGACCTTACATCACCACTATTTATATCACACTGACGATGATGATAATTTTATCAGAGCTAACTTTACATATTATGAGGCTGTACCGCTATACAACTTAAAGGCAGGTTGTCTGATGTGCCTAAGACAGGCACATTAGGAAGTCCTTACCCTCATGCGTTGTATCCAGAAGAATGTAGTATTTACATGTTTTATAAAGCCTCTTTTGGGTCGCAATCAATTAAATTAATTATATTTTATGCAGTTGTGATCATAGATATATTGAACAGATTGCATTACCAGTTAAATGTGTCTTACATTAAACTATGAATTTACTCCAAAATTTATGAATTGCAATCAAGACAACATGATACAAAAAAAACTGTAAAAAGTTAACCCCACCACAAAAACACAAGATCTGAACTTTTTAAAATATATATACCAAATTTAGAGGGTCAAAATAAAAATATACCAGTTGACACATGTATAACTAGAACAAACACTCACTCACGTTAGAGAATACGTAGTTACACTCTTCAGCTGGTAGATGCCATTATTGAAATTTTTGAAATATTTCTTTGCAAGCATGTTGTTTTATTTTAGTCTCTATGTTTATGTGCATTTCAATTCACATATTGTTCACAGTTACATTGTATTAAAACCTACATCTTACTTTATTCTCAACCCTGCATTTAGTCAATTTATGATATCTAACTATAAAGAAAAGAATCTCTGTCTGTCTGTCCTTTGATTTTCTCAAGAACCGATCAGCTTCACACTTGGTTGGTGTGTTGCTGATGACATAAAGGAGGGCAGTGTTGAATTTGTTGCACTTTGGCCAGATGGTGGTGCTATTACAATGAACTTCTTGATTTGGCCTGAACATTTTGAACCTTAAGTCTCAGAAACATTTTTTTTTCTCCCTGGATTCTGTGGGTCCTGAAGAATCTATTGTTTCACATTTTGTTTTATATTGTCGATATTTTGAATTCATAGTCCAAATCTGTATTTTCACTATTCTCTCACAATTTTTGAGCGAACACCACGAAATTTGGCACAAGACATCTCTGGACTGAGTCAGTGTTTTAAGTGGCCAAAAAGATGCCAGTACTCCCTACTCACAAGTTCACATGTAATTTCATGTGGTGTAATCTTAATAATATATTAACATATTTTTAGGTTACACTTTTTTGAAACATTTGAATCATTTTCTTTCATTAAATTAGGGGGTGGTGATGGCTCAGTGGATAAGATGCTACCTTTGGTGTGAGAGACCGGTGTTCAATCCCCCACTGTGACATATCTACCATTGTGTCCTTGATCAAGACACTTAATCCCCTTTTGCTCTAGAGGCGTGTGACCTCTGACTTAATTAGCAATTGTAAGTCACTTTGGATAAAAGTTAAATGAAAAAATGTAAATTATTGTGCAAGAAAAACATTCTACAGTGGTAGTCAGTCTTTCATTTGTTAATGCTACAATACTATAATAGTTCTAACTTGTCAATAAAAATAAGCATTCATGCAGTATGAAAGCACTTGAGCTTCTCCCTCTGTCCCTGCAAACAGAGATTAGCAGGCAGGGAACTACCTACCTTGTGAGAAGTGCCTGTACACAAGAAAAAGCCCCAGTATGTCAAAAAGTAAAACCTGGAAGTGCCAGTGCATACTTGTGTTGTAGTCAAGACCAAAACCAGCGTTTATGGAGACTAAGACAAGACCAAGACTTTTAGGGGCTGAGACCAGGTCGAGACCAAGACCGAGAGAGGGCGAGACCAAGCCAAGACCAAGACCAGTTCCCCACATTATATGACACACAATAAAATATGGAACAAGATCACAGGTACTTCTCAAATTGATCTGAAATATCCACCTTCCCATAAAAACACAAACATACAAACACTAAGAGCTGAAATCAACATAAGCATGTTTCTTCAGCACTCTTTTTCCATGCTTACTATAGCGGGGACAGTTGTTAACGGTAACAACACATTTTTAATTAGGGTTATTGGTTGAAGCAATACGTTTTCCATCCAATCAAAGTTAGGATGTTAACAAATAAATCAGACAATGCAAAAACAATTTATTTTTTAACCCAAAGTTATGCTCTTGACTGGTCTTGAAAAAAAATCCAGAGTCCTCAATGTCCGAGACCAAGAGAAGACCGAGTACAAATGCGGTCGAGTCCGAAACGAGACCAAGACCATTAAAAACTGGTCTCAAGACCAAGACCGGTCTCGAGTACTACAGCACTACTGCACACCGTTGAGTACCGTTGTAGTTTTGCTACACCAATATAAAAATTTCCTCATCTGCTATGGACAAGGCTTGTATTACTAAAATGTCATCTCCTGAACACTTTACAACCACATTTGGTTGGTTGGACATGTGATATGATGAGGTGATGTTTCAGTGACCATGACAAATTTGGTCCCATTTAGCTAATATTTGGTGCTGTAGCAGCAGCATCTCACTATAAAGGATGAACTGTCTGATTGTCTATGTGTGTGTATGACTGAGGTTCACATATCTCAAGCTCTCGGCCGCTCTGAAGGACCACGTGCCGCAAACTGCAACTGCATTACTCACACCAATCGGCAGCAAACAAACTTTCTCCTTAAGCAATGATTGATTGATTCGTTGATTGATTGATATCTTTATTTTGAAAATGTAAAAAACTAAGATACTTCAATGGAAAATGGTATAAAATATTTGGCATCCATACACTATGTCTTCAAAGCTAACTAGTACAAAAGTATTGAGAATTAATATGATCAATAAAGCTTTGAAACTAAGTGTTTAAAATAAATATTCATACAGACACATATTTGCTGGTTAGGTTTAATATCAAAACATGCTCACAGATTTATTAAAAACATTTTCAGAATCAGCTTTCTCAGATTTTTTACAACAATGAAATCAGTACCAGAGCACTTTCCAAAAGAAGTTAGAAAGTGTGTTATTTTATAAATAAAAACCACTAAGGCAGACAATCCCTTCTCTACATGAGGAAGACACAATACAAATAACACATGTACAATGTTTCTGTGTTGGTTCCTGATTATTGAAACTGAAGTTTTGGAAAATTGTTTGGTGTTTTGCATTAGATTGCACATGTGTTCATTATAATATGTCAGAACTCAGTGGCAGCGCTGACTATAGCTGCAGCCCGGAGGTTTACTCCAAGAACCAAATTTCACTGTGTACTTGTGCATGTGTGACAATAAATAGCCTGATGTCTGATACATTCATTTCTTTCATGTGGTTCTGCTTTTACCTAGTAAATAAATATAGAGCATTTATGTATTAGCTTTACATGACAATACTGCACAACCTCTGTCTGTAGACATTGCTGATGTTTTTGTGGTGGAGTCTATCTGGCGTCTTGAAACTTTAATGTCTTTAATAGTTGCCAAGCTAAGGGTAGAAGGAGAGAAAAACTGGGTCATTTTTCAAAATCATGACATTGTGAAACTACTCACTGCTACAAACCTCGGGGCAGTCAAAACAGAAACAAGTGCTTACCTTTAGATTACTGTGTTTATGCATGGAAGTTGATCTGGAAAATAAGGGAGAACACAAATGAATTTATGTAACAGTGACTGTGACGAAGGACTACCGGTGCAGACAGGTTGGGTTTTACCGCAACCAATCAGAACAGCCCAGCGCTCCGCTATGCAGAAGTAAATAGACGATATTCAGCGCGAGACAGCGAGGGAGCGCCCGTGGGAAAGACAGAGATATCGAAATAGTGTTGCTGTGTATTATTTAAGACTGTGTGTGCGTGCAGACAACTAGTAAGTAAACCCAACATTTGATGTTAGTCCACCCCATAAGAACGTTTGCACTGTGTTCATTTGTATAGTAAATTCACCCGATGTGCCGACGCTCGTTTAGTTTTGCCGTATAATGGCGGCGCACAATGCACAACGATATACACTAATAAGGTGTGGCCTTATGAGCCCGGAAGATCGTAGTACAGCGGGTGTTTTATAATTCGCCATACGATTTAAACCATGTTCATGTATTACAGTGTTATTGTTGTATTTGAGTAGACAGTTCAGAGATGTGAATATTATTATTGTACCTCATTTGAGTTTGTAGTTGCTTTGGTTTAAGCCTTTTTAAGCCAGCTAAAGGAAAAGTGATTTAGCATAGGTGTTATATTGTATAAGGCATTAATCTGTTTACTGTTGGATATAAGTTGTACTGATATTTGTTTTATCTCTGTTATAGAACCACACACCCAAACACAGTGTACTCAGCCTCTGTTTCAACAAATGACTGAAAGGAACATCTTGTCTGGACTGCATTCTAACCGATGCCCCTAAGTGGCCACACAGTGTCCTAAACATCATATACAGTCCTTTGCCAGTCACCAAAACAGTGACCATTTCAATCTGAATATGGCTGTATGAATGAATTACCTCTGAGCCATTCCCAAGCAGCTGTGAGTCGTTCTGTAATTAAACAAAAACATGTACTGCTAATTACCTAAGAATTACAACTTTGTCACAAACAGTTTGTATGGTCATTTTCTCCAAACAGTGTAAAATCCACTTCATGAGCTATTCTTAGTTTATAATTAGTTGTAATTTCACAACAAAAGTTGTATGTGTGGCTTGCAGCTCTGCGAAAAGAGGAGGGGGTTGTGGAGAAAGAAAGTGGTGCACAGAAAGCAAGATAAACCACAACCTAGACTTTCACCTGTTGCAGCCTCATGGCTATTTCTTTCTCTGCAGAGATTGTTTAATTCAAAATCAGAGGAGTTGTTTTTGACTTTGTGTCGTCCAGCAAACCTTAGTCATTTGTAGAAAGGCCATGGATGAAATACATGCAGTTTTGGTGATGCCCACCCTGCATTGTGTTCCCAGTCACACTGGTAGAGCAGCTCTACCAGTGTGATTATGATGATTCACCAGAACAAATAATATAATAAGCTCAGCCGAGATGTAATCTGTGTTTGGAGTAAGAAGGACAAAGATTTTTGCTACGGTGTTGATGTCTCCTCTTACCTCTACAACAGCAAAAAACAATTACTGCCGATATAATTCCCAGGATCCATCCTAAAATTACAAAACCAAAATGTGCACTACTTGTGGACTGGGATTCAGGAGGCTTTTCATCTGAAACAGCATATAAGAGATGACAACATAATTAGGAGGAAATATTTAAAATTAAAACAATGAACAGGGAAGGAGTTCATCATGTTATCATTTGTTACAGTATTGTGTTTTTCCTTTAAGTTCATTGTGAACTTACCGTGACAGTTATGAGTGAAAACACTTGAGTTGCTCTCCATCTGCCTGCTGGAGGTGCACGTGAATTCAACTGGGTTCTGTGTGGTGTTGAGAAATGCTAAAAGAGCTGCAGAGTTGCCATCAGGATTAACCATGGTGAAGACAGTCACACTGGGAGGATTAATCTGCCAGGAGAAGTCAACACCTTGATCTGTTGAAGAACAATGCAGGCCGATCCAACAGCCTCCTTTTGCAGATGTACTGGTGACAGTCTGTATGGTTGGTCTCTGGAGGTGTTCTGCAGAGGTTGATGATTATTCATGACACTTTGTTCTCGACAAAATTTCAAAACATTAGCAACATTTGACCTGAAACAGTAGCAAGATATTTGATAGCATCAAGCTGAACTTTGTAAGAAAAGTCTGTATGCCAACAAATATGTAAGGAAAGTATTAAAGATAAGAGGGAAACAATAAGGTCACACTCATTTTGTTGAGGTCAATTCACTCAGAAGGAAACTAAGTCACGATGTGTGAAAATAATAATTTCCCTATCAACTTTAACATCAACATTTAACTTCCTGTTGAACGCAAGTACTTACGTCTCACTGTCAGCTTGATCTTCTTTCCGCTGTCCTGTGCTTTAAAGTAGATGAGGTCTACAGTGTATTCCATGGCATCCTCTGAGGTCAAATTATGAATCGTCAAGTCACCTAATGAATTTAAAAAAAAAACATTGAAGAGACACTCAAGATAATTAAAATTATACATTCCTTTACACTTCCACTAAAACAGATTTGTCTTTTACCTGAGGAGGTGTTGAGACGGAGTCTCCCTTTGTATCGATCGACCCGTTCAGTGTTTATCTTCTCTTGGCGATAGGTGGCAATCCATGTGTTGTTTGTGAATACTGACCAGACAACTGAAGAAAGATTCTGTGATGCGTCAGCTCCTGACAGCAAGGTAACGTTTTCCCCAACATACCCTGAGACTTCGCTTTGGGATTGAACCAGTGTCACTGTAAACACAATTTTAAAAATCACTTTGAATTACCCTAGGCTGTGAATGGTTGTTTCTCTGTAACCTGCAATTGACTAGTGACCTGTCCACGGTGTACCCCACCTCTCACCCTATGCCAACTTGAATTGGCTCCAGTCCCGCTTATTTAACTTGTAAATAATGTATCATTCCCTATTCTTAGACAGAAAACATTCATTTTTAAGTTTCAGATCATACAAATGTATATAAGTCTCTACAACCATCGCAGCTCTGTCAATACTGTTAAAGGGGCATTATGTAGTTTCCAGCGGCCACTAGCAGTGCGGTTTTAAGATTGCAACCAGCTGTGTGCTTGTACGCATGACATTTACATTACATTTACATTTATTTATTTAGCTGATGATTTTATCCAAAGCGACTTACAATTGCTATACATGTCAGAGGCACAGTCTTATCCATTGCGCCAGCACCACCTGTGCTCATGAGCGAGCAGAATCTGAAACACAACCACTTTCATACAGAAATCCTGCAATAAACGCAGGAACAACATCATGCAGGCCTTGGCTTTTCACTCAAACATGTTCAGGCTCTGTTACTTCAGGGTTCCCGTCTCACAGGCGGATCAACACTGGCGCTGTAACATTACTTCATTCAGCGCAGCGAGACAGCGGCATATCGGCACAGTACTCCCGAGAAAGGACAAAGTGAGAGCGGCTATAGACAGGTGGGGGAGCCAGCTTCACACAACATGGTGGGTAAACTCCCACTGCAACGTTGCCGTAATAGTTTTATCAGCTGCAGGTTGAATGCTCGTTACATGATCACGGTACATTTACTGCGACGTGCTACATCGTTAGCTCGCCTGTTGCTTTCAGTAACTATCTTTACTATCTGTGAATCTGTCACCGGAGGCTCAGCAATGTCTGTATAGCTACAGGTACTGGATGATAATGAAACGGGTAGTGAGCTGGACTGAATATTATAAGACTGTGTCACACTAAATAACAGTTAGACCGCAGTAAGTAACTTTTACTGTAGTGTTAGTGGATGGCTCTTCTTCCTCTGGGTTGGATATTATGTGGGTCATGTTAGTTACAGCGACTGAGAGGTGGAGAAGCTGTGTACCTGTCAGTAAAAGGCAATAAATCTAAATTGAAGTTACGAAGCAAACAGCGGCAGGTCCAAACTACTGTAGCGTTAGCTAGCTGCTCGTGGCTGCATCACTATGGGATCGTAAACAAATCGTTCCACATTAGCTTTTTACCGTTACATAATTTCTTGCAGGGTTTGACAAGTTGAGTTTATGTTGGAGTCTGTGTTGTGCTGGGAGCAGGTCTTGCTTATTAGTATTAGTATTATTAGCAGACTCCATGTCGTAACTTGCAGTGCAAAGTAGACACAGCGAGAGGTTCGGGAGCGCGCATGCAGGTGTCAGTCACTTGATTTCGCGGAAAACCCGGCATCATTTTAATGTCAGATTACAACCCCTTCACACACAGGCAATAAAAAAGGATTCATTTTAGTAGAAAAACTACATATAGCCCTTTTAAAGGAGTTTTAAGTTAACCTTGATCGTTATACCTTTGTGAGTACTGTCTATAGAAAAAAAATGAGCCGGATTGGTGCTTGCAACACGGAGCTACTACAGCTAATGCCCAGAGCTTCCACGTAGCTAAAACAGCAGTTATGGGGGCATTCACACAAAGAGTGTCTTTGTGCCTCCTAACAGACACAAAATGAAATTAAAATGTCTGTCCAACATGAGAAGGGCTCTTACATAACAATAAGATGCAGCAACTTAGCCATTGTTTAAATTCACCTAAATAGTGTTTTAGACGGCTAGCTGTAGTCTCGCACTGAAGTCCCGTGGGAACTCCGTTCGTTGTTGCTGGAAAAAGGTAAATAGCAGTGGGCAGGTGAGAGGAGCGTAATGTGTGAAGAGTGGTGATCGGAGCTCACAGGCGAAGAAGAAATGGTTTGCGTTTGTGCCGTTCTGCATTGTGGCAACAGAATGTGAAAATACAAGAACAGGGGTTTCGTATTGTAACCCGGATTCTATGAGCATAGACTTCGCCCTCTAAGGCTATCACTAGTGGGTATACCCCTTCCGTGCGCCTGAACGGGACTGAGAATTTTAGTCTACGCCCACCCACAGCATGGGCCTCTCCTACGTCCGCACCTTGTATATATACAACGGTGAGACCCTGCCTTTTGGCTCCCAAAGCACTGAGAACCAAGGTCCAGTGAGGCCTTCAACTTAGAGGGCTGCGCCTATACTCATAGAATCCTGGTTACAGTATGTAACCCCCATTCTACTTCGTATAGGCTTCGCCCTCTAAGGCTATCGCTATTGGGTTAGAGGCGAAGCAGGATGAGTCAATGCCTCACTGGCCCATACGGTACCACCAAGCACAACCCATCTGCCCAGAGCCATAAAGAACCTCCTATTCACCCGCCGACAGCAGCATTGTTGTTGGTGTGCACACGAGCACCGATGGAGCGACATGGGAGGCCGAGGGCCGACCCATGCGTAACGGGAAACCGAGCGGGGGACCTGCAGCTGTGCAGACGTAGGCGGGGTCGCGACAGCAACTACGGCAGGTAGAAACAGACGAAAGAGCACGGGGGACGACCAGGAGGCTCCCTGTAGTGCACAAACAGCTGTTGCGAATGGTGCCAGGCAGCCATGAATGTAGCAGGGAGGTGGGACGTGGCATCCTCCGCCGACCCATGGGGGGAAGGAAAAAAACTCGAGAGGGTGATGACCCAAGACCGAAAAGAGCTCTTAATGCTTTTAGGCTTGAACGCCGGGTTAGGGCGCAGGGTAGCCGAGCTGCCGTCGCCCTGAATCCTGAGGTGCGACAGCGCCAAAGAGAGGGCAGCCAGATCGCCGACCCTCTTGGCCAATATCAGGGCTGAAAAGAATCTCAGGTCTGCCGTCTCCAAAGACTCAAACGGGGCTTGAGTTAAGGAGCGTAAAACCAGCGCCAAATCCCACTGTGGGGCAACAGGCCGCATCACCGGCCTGCGCCTCTGCACCCCCCTATGGAAACGCTTCACAAGGGGGTGCAAGAACACAGTCCTGCTCCCGAAGCCCTCTTGACAGGACGAAATGGCGGCAGTGTAGGTTTAACCGTACTAAACGCCAGTCCCCTGTCCATGAGCAACTGGAGGAACGAGTATGAGGACTGAGTGTAGGCAACCATCGACCCTTGGATGGTGCGAACCACCTCCTGGGAGAGACATAAGCCTTCCAGGCATCACCTCTCAGCGGCTAGACCCAGAGAGGCTCCTGATCACACGCCCACCTGAGAGAGAGCATCCCCCCCAGGGGAGTTTCTACGGCTGCCCCGCCAGCAACCGCTGAAGACAGGAAAACCAGGACGTGCTGGTGCACTCCGGGGCCACCAGAATCACCGCCATGGATGAAAACTGCAGGCGATCCAGAAGGTGGGGGATCAGCTGCAATGGCAGGAAGGCATACGGCAGCCTGGGGACCAAAGGGGGTGAGCAAAGGCGTCCACTCTCAGCGGGGGGATGTCCCGCGGGCTCAGTGAAAACCAGAGGGCGCACTGAGCGTCCTCCTTCTTGGCAGACAGATCCACGTCTGCCCTGGCGAACCGGAGACAGATCGTCTAGGCGAGGGACTCCCCTCAACATGATGTCCACCCCTCTGTTCAACACACTCTGCTCTGATTTAGAGCAGGTGAGTGCGGGGAGAAGTGAACCTTCCACACCATGAGAAGCTCCACCGGGTTTATGTGGAAAGGCCTGCAGCCCTGCCACAGACCGCCCACCACCTGAGAGAGGTAGGTCACACCCCAGCCCATCAGGGAGGCATCTGTGAAGACCGAAATGTGAGACTTGACCCTGCCCAGGGGGTCTCTTTTGGTTGGGGTTGGACGCGGCGCCGTCTCTGCGTCACCGGGTTGACACGCAGGCGGATGAACCACCACTGCAGCCTCCTCATGAGGAGAAGCCCCAGGGGAACCACCACGTGAGCCGCCGACAGGAGGCCCAGGAGCCTCATGACCAACAGAGCCGCTACCATTGCTCCTGGGACAACATGGTGGAGCAGCTCCATCAGAGCATCCACCCTCTTCTGAGAGAGCCGAGCTCTGTGGAGGGAGGAGTCCAGTACCACGCCAAGGTAGGTGCAGTGTTGGGCAGTAGCGTCGCTACAAGTAGCGCCGTTACTAGTTTAACTACATTTCTCAGTAGCTTGGTGGTAGCATCGCTATTTTCTGAATCAAATAGCTTTTCAGTAACAAAGCTCTTTTATTGGCCGAGTAGCGCGGTAGCTTCCACACACGCTACATTTTCCCAAGCATTTCTGATGGATCAGTACGTGACACCACCGCCACACACGGACCTTTATGTGCAGCCGGCAGAAGCGCTTCCCTGTGATGGTGACATCACGTACCGATCCTTGGGCTGATGTTTGCGACTTTGCTGCACGGGAATAAAGACACGTGCGACGGAGTGTCTCTCTCTCTCTCTCTCTCTCTCTCGCTCTTTCTCTGCGTGAATGTTTAGGTTGCAATGTTGCCAGAGCACAAAGTCACATATAAACTATAAAAAATATAGAATTAATTAATAATCAGTTAATTGAATTAATTAATAATATGATAATTAAGTTGCTTTATACAAACAACAATAGTTCTCCGTTTGTTGCATGAGGAAGTACATTTAGCAGCAATGATATGGCAGTAAGTAGGAGAGTTTCTGTGTCTGATTTAGCTCTCTCACACACACACATTGGAGCAGGTTTTTAGTCTTTCTTCTATTGCTACTGTGGAATGAAGTTGGTTCAATATAAACTAGGCCTATGTTGTGTGTGTGTGTATATAAATATTTATATAAATTACCTAACTATATACCATTAAAAAATTTAAAGTAGCTTAGATGTAACTAAGCTACTTTTGCCACATTGCTGTAGCTTAGCTTGCTACATTTCACTGGGGAGTAGCTTCTGTGTAGTGAAGCTTCATTTAATGTAGAGTAGCTAGTAGCTTAGCTCACTACATTTTCCAAGTAGCTTGCCCAACACTGGGTAGGTGAGTCTCTGGGAGGGGAGCACTCTTCTCCCAGTTCACCGTGCAGCCCAGGTAAGACAGGTGTGCGACCAGCTGGGCCGTTTGCACCACTACCTCGTCCTGGGACGGACGGGAGTAACAGAAGGGCAGGCAGCTGTATTGGTACTGAGCGCCCTGGAATGAGAAGCGCAGAAACTTCCTGTGTCCGGGAATGACGGACACATGAAAGTACGCGTCCTTCAGGTCAATGGAGGAGAGCCAATCCCCCTGGCGCTCACACTCCATCACCTGTTCTACTGTTAACATGCGAAAGGTCTCGCCATAATCGCCTTGTTGAACACTGCCCATCTTCTTCCTGACCAGGAAGAAGAGGGAGTAGAACCACTTCTTCCTGAAGCTCCACCCAGACGCCGGCGTTCTGAGCAGAGAAGAAGAGCACAGTCTCCACAATCCCAGAGAAGGAGGAAGGGGGGGAGGCTGACTGCAGCCTGTGATCCAGCAGATCAGGCTGTACATCCATCTGTGCATTGAGCAGGAAGCGAGCCACTGCGAGTAGCGTCTCTGAAAGAAGTTCGACCTGCTGAAGAGGTGCCTTGGTGGCCCTGAAGGGAAGCCACTCTACTGCCCCCTAAAACAGCGGGGATGTGACATCACGTACCGATCCTTGGGTTGATGTTTGCGACTTTGCTGCAGGGGAATAAAGACACGCGCGACGGAGTGTCTCTCTCTCTCTCTCTCTCTGCCATGAATGTTTAGGTTGTTTAGGTTGGAATGTTGCCAGAGCACAAAGTCACATATAAACTATAAAAAATATAGAATTAATTAATAATTAATTAATTATATTAATTAGTAATATGATAGTTAAGTTGCTTTATACAAACAACAATGGTTCTCTGTTTGTTGCATGAGGAAGTACATTTAGCAGCAATGATATGGCAGGAAGTCGGAGAGTTTCTGTGTCTGATTTAGCTCTCTCACACATTGGAGCAGGTTTTTAGTCTTTCTTCTGTTGCTACTGTGGAATGAAGTTGGTTCAATATAAACTAGGCCTATGTTGTGTGTGTGAGTGCGTGTATATAAATATTTATATATAAATGACCTAACTATAAATTATTTAAAAAATTAGCTTAGATGTAACTAAGCTACTTTTGCCACATTGCTTAGCTTAGCTTGCTACATTTCACTGGGGGGTAGCTTCTGTGTAGTGAAGCTTCATTTAATGTAGCTAGTAGCTTAGCTCACTACATTTTCCAAGTACCTTGCCCAACACTGCTAGCCGTCTAAAACACTATTTAGGTGAATTTAAACAATGGCTAAGTTGCTAAATTCATCTTGTTGTTATGCAAGAGCCCTTCTCGTGTTGGACAGACATTTTAATTGCATTTTGTGTCTGTTAAGAGGCACAAAGACACTCTTTATGTTAAAGAACCCATAACTGCCGTTTTAGCTACGTGGGGGCTCTGGGCATTAGCAGTAGTAGCTCCGTGTTGGAAGCTCCAATCCGGCACTTTTTTTTTTTTTTTTTCTATAGACAGTACTCACAAAGGTATAACGTTCAGGATTAACTTAAAAATTACCTGGAGTTCTCCTTTAACATGCTCACATTGATAATGTTATAGCATGTTGATGTTTAGCAGGTATAATGTTAAACATGTTGTCTTTCTTAATTTAGGGTTTCCATTGTGGTGCAAGATGAAAAGCCTGTAAATCAGTCATCAGAAACATCATCTGTGAACCACAAATTTATAAAAACAAATTCTTGCAATCCATTAAGTAGTTGAGATATTTCACATAGAGTGAAAACTTTTACCTCACAAGATATCTGCAGCATATTCACTTCAACACAATCCATCCAATAGATATTTTACTCTGAAGCACAAAAGTCAACCGCATGGTGTCTGTTCATGGCAATCCATATAATAGTTGTCCAGATAGTATTGGCCATTTTCCAGGACAGGGTATGTGAATACAGAATATAATAATAATAATGATAATAATGTGTAAGTCCACACGTTTTGTGATCACTGATATACTTGTGGTGTTTTGTCCATCGAGGGATCGATGATAACCGCGTTCCCTCAAATGCTTCTTCCTGCTTTCTTTTTGTTGGTGCATAAATGTACAAAATAATGAAAATGCTAATCTTCCCTTACCTCTGATATTCAGTTTAAGCTAAGCTAGACATTTCAACTGATCAGTGATAGAAGTTGATACATTATTTAGCCATATATTTTGCTTTTTAATCATAACAGTTCCCCAGTCTGCTCTCATGAAGTCAGGAAATTACTTCTGCATTGTCATTTTAAATATTTAGGTACACGTTTTCGAACGTTCAGCACGTCAGCTCCTGTTCGATGACATTTTTTAGCAAATACAATGGCACCTACCTTCAAGGAAGACTATGAGGAGAGTCTGAATTCTCATCTTAGCAGCGTTACAACCATAGACTGTTTAAAACAGACTGTATATAACACCAGTTACATTCAGCCAGCACACAGGAAGAGAGGGGGGACTTCCTTTTTTTTTTTCCCTTAGCGACACAACATGTGGTTAAAATGCAACATGACATAGAATATGAAAAGCCTATTTCAAATCTAAAGTGGGGCCAGAAATAACAAGACAAGCATTAGATTACTGATCATGTATTGTCTTTCAGGAATGATTGAATCTTTTTGGCTGGGTGATCACTTCCACACTCACATAATATATACTTTTTTTAATCAAGTTTCTTAACTTGATCACATTTATCAGCCTCTAAAAACAAAAATCTTAGTGGAACTTTTTCAGGGTAAATTCCCGATACATCAGTGTAAATTCTTTCAAGCATGTCTGAACAGACTGAATCGTTCCTGTTCTGTTGTCTTGTGTCCACACGTTGTATTATTTCCCAAGATTTTTTCTTTAAAAATGTGGATTCCAATTGCTGCAGTACAAGTTGTTGAATAATACATAAGATACTATAAGTTTAACTTTGAGTAACTTTGTGGGGTTTTTTACACTGACTCTTTACCAGAATAAAAGACATAATAACAATTAAAGATACGAAAATGGCAAGGCTCTGTGACTGGGCTACTCTGAGCAAGTTCAGCTGAGATTGTGACCCGACTTTGGGGGTAAAGAGGACACAAATAATAGTCCTACAACGATGACCTCTCACCTCTGAAAAAGTATATTAAAATTAATGTCAGTGAACCTCCCAGGATGCCTCCCACAAAACAAAAAACACCATATCGACCCCTGGGCTGAAGAAGTTGCCGGGGTTACGCCTTGTCATCTGAAACAACATGGAAAAGACAACAACATATGGGGAAAACATCTAAAATGAGCTACTCGGACTGGCATGAAGTTAACAAGTTGAGTGTTTTCTCATCCAAAACTGATACGGCAACGGGATTCTGGGAAACACAATTCCCCGATGGCACAATTGAAGTCTTTTTTGAATTCTACTGTATAATGTAAGATTTTATGGTGCAGTGACACTTTAGGAAAGAAACTAAATTAAATGGTTGACTTGAGCTAAATATTTGTCAACAACATGCTAAAGGTGAGAAAGGTCTGTATGCAAACATGAAATTAAAACCATGAACTGGCATGATGGTCATCATGTTATCATATGTTACGGTATTATGTTTTTTCCTTTAAGTTCATTGTGAACTTACCATCACAGTTATGAGTGAAAACACTTGAGGTTCTCTCCATCTGCCTGCTGGAGGTGCAGGTGAATTCGACTGGGTTCTTCCTTTTTTTTTTTCCCTTAGCGACACAACATGTGGTTAAAATGCAACATGACATAGAATATGAAAAGCCTATTTCAAATCTAAAGTGGGGCCAGAAATAACAAGACAAGCATTAGATTACTGATCACGTATTGTCTTTCAGGAATGATTGAATCTTTTTGGCTGGGTGATCACTTCCACACTCACATAATATATACTTTTTTTAATCAAGTTTCTTAACTTGATCACATTTATCAGCCTCTAAAAACAAAAATCTTAGTGGAACTTTTTCAGGGTAAATTCCCGATACATCAGTGTAAATTCTTTCAAGCATGTCTGAACAGACTGAATCGTTCCTGTTCTGTTGTCTTGTGTCCACACGTTGTATTATTTCCCAAGATTTTTTCTTTAAAAATGTGGATTCCAATTGCTGCAGTACAAGTTGTTGAATAATACATAAGATACTATAAGTTTAACTTTGAGTAACTTTGTGGGGTTTTTTACACATCATGCATCACATGCTCCACACTCCCACACTTAAGAGCTACTTCCTTTCTAAACTACAAAATGTTCACCTCCTTGTGACTTGCAGTCTGTACTTGTGACTAAAATGGGAAAAATAACTTTAAATGAAATTATTTATTGAAATTGAAACTTATTCCTAAAAACATTGTAAAATAATTAGCTTGCTTTGAAAGAAAAGTTCAAGAAAAATGTGCATGTGAGGAAGTTATAGATTCCCTGCTGTGTCTACGCTGGATTCACTTAATAATTACCCCAGGTGATCGATCGCTTACAACCACACAGATGTCTGCCATTCCCCTAAGTGACATTACAGTCTCTATCTGTAGTGTACAAAGGACATATAAGGATAGACACACATGTGCACCTGTATCAACACATGGACAGATTAACCTGTTGGGTGGCCCTGTTGACCTCAAATATCCCCAATATATACGCAGGTTCATTATTTCTCCAGACACCAACTCGTACTCTGCAATAGCAAAGGGAATTACGTCCCTTTGAAGGGAGCCAGATCTTATCGCTCTGTTTCTTTCCAGGAGCCGGCTCCTTCGACTCCCAAAAGGCTCTTCATTTACCACTTCTGAGGGAAAAGTTACATTCTGCTTTGTTGCAAGAAATACATGAATAAGCAAATCTCCATCTGCAATACACTAAAATATTCTGTCATATTAGAAATTAGGTTAGAAAGTAGGAAAAAGGAATAACTATCTTAACAATAACAACCTATGGAATATAGTGGTTAACACATAATTACAGAACTCTATACAGACACAGTATATTTCAATTCACTTGTTTGATATAATATGAAACAAAATATATTTCTCCTATGTTAAAAGTGTAATTTTATCATTGTCATGCATTTCTTTTTCAGAGAGGAGCAGAGGAGAATTTGGCCCTCAGATGAGGGCCGAGCTCATATAGTCAGCTCCTCACTTTGTTATGCGATGTGTGTGGTGAGGCAGGAGGAGGCTGGACCCAAATGCAGACACGAAACAGGCAGATTCAGTTCCAAGGGTTTTAATACGAACAAAAAACAAGCACACTTACAAAACAGTGGCTGAATCCAAAATTCAAAGTAAGAGTCCAAACAATAGGTGATCCAAACGGAAATTCAGAGACTGGGTGACAAGACGAGTAGGCCGACAAGACAACACACAAAGTGACTGCCAACGACAGACTGGTGGGGTTACACGAACAATGACCCAACAAAGACTGAAGGGAAACACCAAACATATATATACCAGGGACAAACGAGCAGGGCGGGAGAACACAGGTGACAGACATGAGGCTAACGAGATCAGGCAGGCAGAGAGGGACAACAGGGGAGAGAAGCACGGCTGAGACACATGTGGTAATCAAGTGAAGCTAGACAAGGACACCAGGTGCAGGAGGTTAACAAAATAAAACAGGAAGTAAAGTTCACAGGACGCACAAGGACAGATCAACCAAAGTAAAAACACAAAGACAGCAAAACAGTACACTGACAGAGACGGAACCAAACAGGTGACAAGACTATACTTAACATGGAGACAAAAGACTAAGAACTAAGACAGACCAGAAGTACATATAACATCAACAAATGTACAGGACCAATGATAAGAGACAAGACAGTTACTAAGAAGACTAAAGTGAACGAACCAAAATAATAAACAAGACTACAAAACTCTAAATTATGACAATATGAAATAAACATAGGAAAAACATCACAAAACCCCAAATCCTAACACACTTACTCTAGAAGCAGTGTTTGATGCTGACTCTTTACCAGAATAAAAGACATAATAACAATTAAAGATACGAAAATGGCAAGGCTCTGTGACTGGGCTACTCTGAGCAAGTTCAGCTGAGATTGTGACCCGACTTTGGGGTAAAGAGGACACAAATAATAGTCCTAC
>JALXJV020000002.1:26299963-26428385 GCA_024633595.2 Lepomis macrochirus
AGTTGGTGAAAATATTAGACATTTTAAGGGCTATAATTTCAAAATAATACATCAGATTGCTCTGATCTAGACAGAGGGTCACCCTGAGGTGGTCTGCTATCACTGTGAAGTGAAATGAGTTAGTGGAAACAGAAGGTTTTGTTTTATATTAATTTGAAATCAGCATAGTCGGTGAAAATATTAGACATTTTATGTTAGATGGTTTTCTTTTTACATGAGTTTGCATCTTGGCTGAATTTATTAATATTTGTGAAAATGTACTATTTTCTTAAGCATTTATTTATCTATTCAATCGTTTCTGCCACAGAAATTGCATTATGTTCAGCAGAAGTTCACATTTATTTTGAAATGTGCTGCGACACGATGTTACCGTAATGTCTACAAAAAACACGCATCGCGAAACAGCGCGAGGGCTGGCTTGACTGTCTTTTTCGAAGTGGGGGCTGGCTTGACTGCAGTAATACCTCTCAGTTGATCCCACGCCCCGCGCTGCCATATTTGGTAAAGTTTTGAAACCCTCTCCAAACCTCAGTATAGGTCATCGCAGAGCCATCGCAATTCCTCTTAAGTGTGTCACATTGTGCCAGTAAAGAACTGGCGCGAGTATGCCCGCTGAAAGTTTAGTAGCCTACCTATCTCTTTGCTAAAGATCTGTGATTTACTTTTGGTGTAGCCACTTTGCTTGTAGCTATCAGAATCAGAATGAGATTTATTGCCACGTAGCCTACATTTTTCACATACGAGGAATTTGCCTTGGTATATACAGAACATAATATTAATAGGCCTATAAGTAAAGAGATCAAAATGAACAAGTATACAAAATATACAATAATATAATGGAAAAAAGACAATATACAAAGTAGATAGTTAAATATACAAGATAGATAACAATAGATAACAAGCAATGTGCAAAACTCGCGGTATGCATAAAATAATTAGTGCAATGGACACTGTTCTTTAAGTGGAGAATTGTTCTAACGTGTGGGGTCAGTTATGTGTGTGTGTTTAAGAGGGGCATGAGAGGCAGTGACGAGGAGGCCAACTGCAGCGGGAAAGAAAGTGTTCTTGGCTACTGTTCATGCCACCAACAGGAGCAGAAGTGTTGACTATACTGATTTGTTTTCTCTTAGGTGTAATGGTGAATACACTGCATATGGAGCACCGAAGATGGCACTTTATCATATCTACCATAGGGAAGCCAGGAGAGCCCCCACCAAGGAGGGCATCCGCCCCTCTCAAACTGATTACAAAAATAATTCAAGCTGATATTATAGGCCTCCTGTCGAGCGGAATACGACCTAAACAGAAAATGAAAAGTATAGGCTTTTTAACGGTGTTTGATGCAAAACATGCAAACGGTAGCCTATGCATATTTTTATAGCCGGCAAGAGCGTCACTTTGTTTGTAAAAGTGGTGGGCACATATGAGGGCTCAGACTAGGCTGTGACGATATTAGCTCAGGAGACGCGAGGATGCACTGGTTTCAGGAAAACAAAATGAGAACATATTTTAGTTAGTAGCCTATCTGCCTATGTATTTAACACTATAAGTATATAGTGTTAAAATATTCTTCAAAATATAGGCTATTTCGAAGAAATATTCAGCATTGAAATGAGTTGCTGGCCTGGGTGTCGCCTGTCGCCTCTCCTTAAAAAGTGCATTTTTGCAACACTGTGCAAAAGTGCAACACTTAGGGCCTACTTTCCTGTATTCTGAGAAATTTGCAGATCTGCACAAATTTCCCATGGAAATGTCTTAATTTATAGCTGTAAAGGGAAATACAGAATTCAGATGGCAAGTGACAACTCAAAATATATAGCGTGATGCAGAAATCAGTAGCTTGTTCTTTTTTTAACTTAAGTTGTTTTGTTTGGACACTCTACAAGTGAAGCACTGTCTTACAGGATGTAGCCTATAGATCTACTACTTTTGTTTTATTATGTTGTCTTTTTTTGGTCTTGACCAGGGAGTCTGCAGAGGAAAAATAGCCATCAGGCTAAATCTGGCCTATTTACATTGATGTACATAATGATATTTTCATTAATGTGCACTGTCCCTTTTAAATAAATATTAAAATTAAACATGATTGCCCGTAATAGGCTATAGGCCTACGTTTCTGGAATATTTGGAAACTTTTAAAACAAAGACTGAAATGAGCTTGAACGTTTTTCATTTCCTCTCAATAAAACATGTAGTCTTTCTCTTTTAAAAACAATTTGAAGTAGTTTTAGCAGCTCTAGGCTAAATCTATTTTCCCATGCTGGCTGTAGCCTCCATGGCTAAATCTATTTTGCCATGCTGGCTGCAGCCTCCATGGTAGTCAGCAGCATCTAGGTTTCGGAGGGGCAAAGCGCCTGCAGTACCGGAGTCCACCCAGGCGGGGGCGCTGTTGCGCTCTGTTTACCGTATGATCTTTGAGAACATGGTGGTAGATCAACAGCCAGTCAAGACAGCAGGATAACAACACATCAGAGATCATTATTTCAAGAGCTGGGATTAAGAAAGGCAATACGTATATACAACGATTGGGATTAACTACCGAGTCTTCTGGCAAACCACTAGAGAGAGAAAGAGAGAAGTAATCCGGATCTTCCTACTGTGACTTGTTTTGAGAAACAAACCTGAGGTGGAGCTTTAACCTTAACTGGAGTCGTATCGCCTTTGTAGCTAACGCTAGCTGGCTAACATGCAGTTTTAGTGTTTGCATTTGCACGAAAACGGGACTCTGGGATATATCGAGCTGGAATATACATGGACTGTCAACATCTCCGCCAATTTAATACCCAACTATTCACATGCAGTTAAAGCCATGCTGGCCTCTTATCTTGCAGGCATAGCTGGTTAGCTAGCTACCTCCAGAGGACCGACCCGTTGGCGCAGCGAACCCACGGCGCTTTCGGTCGGTCTGACGATCAACGCGATGCCGCGGCTTGAAGCTGGCCCTTCCGTAGAGCTAACTTCAGGAAGCTAACGCTAGCTGGAGACAGCAGGCCGCTTCAGATCGTCGTTATCATTCCTTAGTCGGGCTAATTAGATAGATCACGAAGCACATTTATTGCTTTAATTCACGGTAGGTTTCACTTTTATGAGCCCAACGGCAGAACGAGCTAATGCCGGCTAATCTGCTAATTAGCTAGCTAGTTAGCGATGAACAGTTAGCGCCTGGGCTGGTTGTTGTTTACACTGTGCTAGCATTTACATTTCTACCACCTACAGTTACAGTTAAAATACTGTAGGAAAGTGTTGAAGTGGGATTGCTAATTAACGTTTTACTTATCAAACTGAGGTACGTTATTTTATATCTGGAGAAATTTTGCGTCAGCCAGCCTCATGTTAGTATAACGCACACAATCAGTAACGTTACAGATATCACTGTTAGAGAGCACTCTCGTGTTGTAGATTTAAATAATAATCTATGCAAGCATATGACTGAGACAGGAGCGGTTAAGGTAGTGCTTATCTTGTATTGGATTAATTAGGTTGGCACCGTTGCTTATAGCCTCACATGTAAACAAGTCTGCCTGCGTGTAAGGTTTTGGGCAGTTATTTCATTGCAGGTCACTAAATCCCATTTAACATATTGCTTTTCTGTTATTTAAACGTAAGTTATGCGATTTGAAGTTTTGGATTTCCCTTCCCTGATTTAGCTTTTTACACAGACACTAAACAGGCATGGGAGTTGTTGATCACCTGAAGCAAAGCGAGACATATCAGCCATTCATTCATGATTGATGAGCATTGAGGAGGCAGACGGTCCTTTATCCATTTTCCACTACAGCCTAACCACTGCATCAGCGCCACTTACAGCCTTTTGTTACAGTGTGTATGTTTAACCACTAATGTAAGCTAGTGAAGTGATACTTGGGCGATTTAGTTTTAGCAGCACTTTCTTTTACAAGTCCTCGTGACACCTAACTGGAACTACTGGATGGGTGGATGGGAACATGAGGAGCAGTCTGTCTGATCTGAACCAGCGTCCAAGCAGCTTGAAAATCTGATCAAAGCACAACAGAGAGCCCCATTGTGTGGACTGAAAACTGAAGAGGAAGGAGATGATGGTGGTGATAAGGGAGGCCCAGTGACAGTGTTGATCCCGCACCAGGAAGCAGAGGGGTGGCGCACAGCCGCAGATATGAGTCTCCGCCAACCCACCTCTACGCTGGACAGGTATGAGCCACTACACCCAGACTGTGTCCATGTTTAAGGATACGTCTCAACACCTTGCTTTGGGGGTAAAAAATAAAGTAGTAGTAGCTTGGCCAATTGACATTTCCTTATCTGATTTAGGTCCAGTCTGGACACTGGAAAAACCTGTCAGACTGGCTGATGTGAGGTGATGAAACTGCTCTCTGGAACCAGGAGAGACAGATGGCAAAATACTTGATGCACAGCGAATATAGGCAGCCTGAGAATACACACTGAAAAGAATTTTGAAACAATGCTTAAACTGAATATTTGTGTTGGTCTCTGGGAAGAATCAGCCATAACAATAATCATGACTCTCACTCTCTATGATCCTGAATCGATTCACAGATGGGTGATTCTCGCGAAATTAGACTTATGAGGTGTCATGAAACATTTTGATGATAAAAGTTAATGCTATCAAAATAAGAAGGATACAGTTACAAACATCTCTTTATGTACTATTTTGCACATGATTTCAAATGACATTAAAAATACCAATTTTGAGTTTTTTTCCACATTTAAGGGGAAAATTTTCATTACCGCAACGTGTCCATGACTGGATTTGGGTTCTTTGAGATGAAAATATTTATAATTAAAAAATATAAAAAATAAAAAAGCTTCAGTGCATGTTATACTATAAACATTTACAGTAAAGAAACATGTGGTATTTGGTGATCATTGGTAAATGTAGTGACAATAATAAGGAATATAAATGTGTCCAAGGCGAAATTTCTCATCCTCCATAACAATTTTCAATCATTGTTTAAGTCCTCAAGGAACTAACATTTTCAAGGAATTTTGTTGGAAGGGACATAATTGACTGTGACACTCAAGATGGCTACCAGGTAAGCAGTTCTTATTTTTCTCTCCAGATAAAAGTTTAAATTTTGTTTGTCATAGTACCTACACAACTTTTTAGTTCTCATTACTGAAACATGAGTTTGTGAAGTTTTAAAAAATGTTGCCGTTTTAATTTTTTATTACTATATACCCCATTATGGTCTAAATATAATAAGAGAGGGAAAGTTTAGCTAATCCTCATTTAGCTTCCACAGTTAGCAAGAATGTTTAAGGTCGGCTCATCCTCCATAACACCATTATCATTCACCGTAACAATTGAAGGCCTGTTGCGGTGGAGATACTCAATGTTTCGGTAATGAGAAACAGACTTATGAAAGAGGGTCATGCACTATAACTCTTGCTCATTTCAGTATAACTTGATATTTGCCTTAAACACTTCAGTGAATAGATTACGTAAACAATATAGCTATTATAACCCTCCCAGCAGGGGTCACTAATTTTCATTTATATGAAGTGCTTCCACAAAAAGCAGTATGAATGCAGAATAGGCCATCTATTATACATGTAATATTTAATATTTAATTGTTTTACTGTGAAACAATGTATTTCTATGTCTTTTACGAAATGTTACATTCAAGATGGCTATTGTGTGTTTTGTTACAGGCAAGCATCAGTTGAAAAGAAAAGGGCATCAGTGAAAGACAGGCTGGCAAAGCATAGGGAAAAATATACAGCAATCCAGTGTTACTTGAGGAGTACAGAAGAAAGGAAAGAGAGGTCTGGGGACAGGGTGATAATAGGGAAATAATAGGAAAAAATATAACTTGGATTCATTGTTTTGACCAACACTTGCACTCACTCCCAAACAGACACTGCGCACGTGTAACCCAGGTAAAAATTCCATGGTCCCAATTTTTTCCCAGTCACCTGAACACACCACAAGACACACCCTTGAGTGTAACCAATCACAGAGCTCAAGCGCGGTTTACAAGCTGAGGTGAGTTTCCCCAATCAGTAGTGTGAGGGGAAGCCACGAAGCAGCTGCACTCGGTATGTCTCTACACAAACAAATACTAATTTAGCTTAATTTCCATCTTAAATGCTTATTGACTTTAGCATGCGATTGTGTATTTGTAGTGTCCACTATCGTGGTCTTTAGAAGCCAACTGGTGCCGCTGATTGTGTCAAATATAGGCCTTACTTCAGCGTCATATTTTTTGCGTCGGCGCTAAAGTTTGTTTTGGTTTTGCACCGTTAGCGGATGTACAGCTTCGCCACACGAAACATTACAGAATGGAGGACGAAACAGCAACCAATAAAAGCCCCAACAAAGAAAAAATACGCCCTAAACCATGTGTGGCGTGTGCTGGCATGTGTGTAAAACACTGGCTCTGATTGGCTACCAAGAAACATGACTCTGCCTTAGCCAACATAATGCGCTGGTTGAAAGGCACACGAGCTTCTCTTGTCCCTCGTCTCTCCCGCCGACAGAGTTTAGCAGGCAGAGAGCGGGGAACAGGTGGCGCCACGTTAGCCCAGAGAACCTGAAATGGAGGCGCGGCGTACCGGTCCACTTCAAGCACTGCTTACCTTGTTATTAACCCACCTCCTGACTAGCTGTGTGAGCCAGCTGGAGCGTTCGGATTACACAGTTTATTATATAGTAGCGCACCGCATTTAACGACCAGTAGCGTTAACGGCGTTGTAGCGGCGGGAAAAGTAGTTAGTTAGATTACCCGTTACTGAAAAAATAGCAGCCATTACGTAGCGCCGTTCTTTTAAGCGCCGTTATTCCAAACACTGTTAATAAATAAGTATTTATTTGAGATACATTATGGTTTTATTAATCGAGCTACAGAAAAATAATCTTTAAAATAACCGTCCAATTAGTGCGTTAGATTAGTCGACTAATCGATAAAATAATCGCCAGACTAATGCGTTTAATTAATAATCGTTTACCCCAGCCCTAGTCGAATATCTGCGGGAATTGGTGAGTCTGTTTGTTGGGTCCATATGCATGTTGCTAACATTAGCATTAGCATCCCTATGTGTTTTGATGCTCTACTAGCTAATGCTAATAGCATTAGCCATGCTATCTATCTATTGTTGCAATGTTCCACTGGCTCAATGCTAACAGCATTAGCCCTCTCAATATAAATAGCACCTTGTTGTTAAAACTATGGTTTTGGTATTTAAGAATTAAGTATTTAAATGGTTTATTTACTTACTGAATGACAAGATCATTGTATCAAATGGAATGTCATGTTGTAGATACTCCTAATAATTATGGGTGTTTATTTACATGCATGGAAGTACTTTTATGCAAGTTGTTATTGTCATTTAAAATTAATTATGCCATATCTTGAATATTATTGTGTACACATAGAACATAGACTATAGAAGTTAAACTAGCTAGTTGATAAATTAAATGAGTAGTGGTTAACCTATGGGTCCTGTTATTTAATACAGGCCAAGTGCGGCCAGTTGTGGGTCAATTGATGGCGAGCTACTACCTGGAACAGAACCTGCCCCTATAACATCCTCGCCCCATGTGGGTCTGGTAGGAGACTGCTGCAGCTTGGCTCACCCCCTTCACTCTCATTCACACACACACACACACACACACATGGCCATTTACTAAAGACTTGGCTTATGGACTGTTTGCATCCCGCACATCATTCTCGTCATTTGGACGTTCATCTCTCTTGAACAAAAGAGAATGTCTTATAGTGTGTTGTGTCTGTCATTATCTTTGAGTACTCCTGAATTTGTTGCTATATTTTGTTTATTTCTGTGAACTACTGAGTCTACGGAACTGAATTCTCCTAAGTGCACTATATCAAAACCAACTTTCTGCAGATTGTAAATATTTGGGTATTGTTATTGTTGTTTTTTTTGTCTTGTTTTCACATAATATATGGTACCAACACCAAATATAATTATCAGCCTCAGTGTCATTTTTTACTTTTCAACACCTCCTTATACGAAACCTTGTCTTCTGTGACCCACGTATATGTTACACACGAGAGCTCATTTCGAAACATTGATCCTCATTACCAAAATGGCATTTTCATTACATAGCGTGTATCTTTTTTACAAATTAAGTAATAATTAGATAATCATATTTTGTTTTAAAATGTATATACATATTATACAACACTACTTATTTAAGGTCTGCTACATAAAAAATATGTATTTTATCTTTTAGTAAAACAATAAAATAAAACAAATTGTAAATCATCGCATTATGTTTAGGTAATGAGAGAAAATAAGGAAATTACAAAAATAATAAATATGAAAAAGCAATCTCTTCAGAGTTTTACATAGCTTTGAGCATGAGTAAAAAGAGTCTACTTTAACATTATCCAAAAATAAAAAAAATAACCATATATTTAATGTAATGTCATGTTGCGGTAATGATACTTTTTTATGGACTGTATAAAAAATGTAAATAATTACATAGGAAATATTTTTTTAAATCTCCTAAAAAATAATGGTTATAGTAAGTTCAGACCTTAATCTTATATGTGCAAAAAGAAAATTGGCTTCAAAGGCATTTTAAAAATTCTGATGCTGGACACCTTATAAATCTGGATTTCGTGAGAATCACCCAGATGCCGCTGATGTTTAATGACAAAACGAAAATGAAACTGAATGAAAATGAATCACCCAGAGGCTACCTAACGTTAGCTCGCTGCCAGAACACAACTAGATGTTGAGTTGATGTGATGTTAGTCAGTAAATGACACTTCCATTTAACTGGTCTCATACAGACAGAAGCCTGTATACAATGCACTTTACTTTTTGAAATAAAACGCTCAGAAAGTAAACTTCATCCTGGCCTGCTAGCTTAACGATATATCTTTATCTAGTTTTAGATATCTTTATATTTATATGGGAATATGTTTATTGTTGTTGCACACCTAGTCACCAAAACAAATTCCTTGTATTGCGTAAAAACAAATTGGCAATGAATCCAATTAATCCTGATTTGGAACAGCCAGTTGTGTTTCGTATTGCGTTTCACTAGATTGAGAGACTCAAAACAGTTCACCCCTTTGATTTATTCAACTCAGAATTAATCCTAAATTGAGTTGAGACACCAAGAATTGGATTTGAATTTGAATTTCCTAAACATTCCTGCTGTTATAGTCAATATTAACTTTCAGTATCTGTTGCTTAAATCTTGTGCTGTGGCTCTTCACCTGCGCTTCACCTGTTTGCCACTGCTTGAAACTTAATGTACTGCAGTTCATCCTGTTTGTCGCCACGCTCACCACGTAGCCCAACTCTGTGATCATCTGTGTCTTGATCGTGTGTCTTTCCTGTTTCTCCTGCTGTCAACTTTTTTCCTTCTGTCTGTCTGTGTGTGTGTGTGTGTTCTTGTGCACGTGCCTACCACTGTGTCTGTCTGTGTGTGTCACGTGACAGCAGGGCAGCCAATAAGAAAAACGCCCACCTGTTCAGGTAGGAAAGCTGTTCAGTGAGAGCTTATGTCAGGGTTTGGGGGTAATGATGCCTACACGTTGTACAGCTGTGGCAGCAGATTTCAGGTTGCTCTGGCTTCATGTAGCAGTGTAGGCGGAGCTCCCAGCACTTCCACACGAAAACAGTTAATAATTATATATATATATGTAAATACAGACCTGCCAGCACTCCTGTTGTGTCCCAGGTTTGTCCCATATTTCAGAGCCTTCTCCCAGCGCCCTCCTGTTTTGCTGTTTCTTCCGATAAACTCATGTAATTTGCACAGTCCTCAAACACTCTTGTGAAAAAACATCAAACACAGATCCATACGTTTTGCATGTTTGTCTCACTTCACCCATTTTGCCAGATTGTCTAGGAATGATAATCCACCCACTACATACAATTTCAACCCATCTGTCACGGCAACCCGGCACGTTAGCTGCTGTCAAATCTCCACCAAAAAAATATAAGTACACCTGCAAATTTGAGCAGCGTTGGACTGAACACTTTCCATTCATGGCTGCTAGTCACCAGGATAGTAGCCAAGCCTGTAGGGATGAGTTTAATATGGGGCACGGTGGGAAAAAGGACGTGAGCCATAAACGCCAATATACTCTGCATGCTCACAATGTATCATGGCTCACTGGGATGCACCGATTCATGTATCGTATAAGAAACATCACGGCTCCAACTAATCATGTCACTGCAGGTGATGAGATTTGGTGGATTGGTTTGACGCATCCCCAGTAGCTCGTTTTATGTGAAGTGCAGCCTCGAGGATGTTTTGAACTGATCTCGGTCAGTTTCTCTGTGTCCTTTTTGCCTCCAGATTGGTCTTCATTCTTCTCTCTTTTCTCTGTCCCTTTCCTTCTTTTCTGTCATGCTTCGCTTTCAGCCCTTTCGCTGCTTGGTGAGTTTTTCCCGTCAACTCCTTCCACGCTTCTCGTGCCGTTCATATGCTCCCTCTCTCTTTACCCCAACATATCGCTCCACGCGCCTCGCCCTGAATCCTCTGCCTCCGACCTCCACCTCCCCTCCTCTCATGTTGTAAGCTTCTCCTCTTTCTCTTCCCTTTTTTTCGTCATCTGACCTTCAATGGTTTCCCCTTTCTGTGTCCTCTTCAGATCTGCCCCCTCCCAGAGTGTTTTTTGTAAGTCACCCTGTTTAGTTTTGCTTCGTGCTGATTCTCTCTTCCGCTCATGTCCCAAATCCAGGCTCAGCAGTCTGACCATCGGGGACTCGGAGCGCAAATCCTCTGCCACCCAGCCGAGGGAGCTGGCGGCTGATGTCCCTGCAGAGAGTACGGGTAATTGTGACATCCCACGCTGGTTTATGTGTTTGTTTCAGTATTTCACTAGATTCTGAATAATGGACTAATCGACTCTGCCTCCCTTTTGCGTCCCTCCGCCCTCCCCTCCCAGTTCCTGGTCTTGTCCAGAGATGTGTGGTCGTGCAGAAGGACCAGCTCGGCTTCGGCTTCACAGTGTGTGGAGAGAGAGTCAAGCTAGTGCAGAATGTGCGACCAGGTGAGAGACGCGCACGGTCGATGTGTTGATGTTACCACAGTGCTTATTCTGTGATTTTGACACACAGATGCTCCAACAACCTGCCGTGAAAAGTCGATTTTTCACCTGTTCTTTTGTGTGATCACATATTTACTTGTTATATTCCTAACTTCCGCAACACTGCTTTTTTTGTAGTGGTACACGTGAGATATGAGATTTTCTTTAGCGACATGAGCTTCACTGTCTGCCTTTACTCATCCTCACAGGTGGTGCTGCGGTCAAGGCCGGGGTCCAAGAGGGGGACCGAATCATAAAGGTTTTTACTACTTCCCATCACGTCCTCTCAGTCTGAGAGTTATTGGCTTGTTCCTGTTGTTAGTGTGGCTGATTTTCCTCCTGTCCGTCTGTGTCCCTCTCTCAGGTGAACGGCTCGCTCGTGTCCTCCATGTCCCATCAGGAGGTGGTAAAGCTCATCAAATGTGAGTTTAATCTTTGTGCCTGTTTGCCTGTTTTGTTTTACGTTTGCCGTGTTTCTGTTATTATTCCAGTGTTTATGTGACTCTGCGTCTTTTTAATCGGCCCACAGCTGGAACGTACGTAGCTCTGACACTACAAGGACCGCCCCCTTTAGCTACCCCCTTGCCTTTAGAGCCCCTCAGCACCGACCTCACACCCAATCAGAGGACGTCTCTGGCAGGGGAGGCTCCACCCCCTCCACCTCCACCCTTGCCCTCTGGGCAGAGCAGCACCCCTTCCCAAAGAATCACTGGACCCAAACCACTACAGGTGAATGAAATTATATTAAGCGTTGACAGTAACTGGTGGATACTCATTTTTCCAGATAGTGACTTGTTGTATCACTACTGTGTGAAACAGCTTCAGAAACTGACAATTTGTAGGTGTTACAAACAAAGAAAAAACTGTTTTGGGACACATCATTAAAATTATTTACGGTTTCTGTTGTTAATGTGCTTTGTAGGACCCAGAAGTACAAAAACACGCCACTCAGATACTCAGGAAAATGCTGGAGCAGGAAGAAGCTGAACTGCAGGTACTCGCACAAAAACAAATATGCTGCCCTGGTATTTTAAAAAGCGCTTACCATAATGTCTCACATACATATATACCGTAGTGTTCCACGTAGCTCCAGGTTACATCATGCTATGTGTATAATTACTGTCTGTACTAGAAGGTTTAGCAGCCAAAATCTGCTGTTGATAACTGAAGCTGACCAATTTACAGGAGCTGCTGGAGGAGCTGACGAGGAACCCGTCGCCGTCGCTGGAGGAGCGGATTGAAAGTGCCAAGAGGCGAGCTCACCAAGTCCGGGTCAAGATTCAGCAAGATCTGGTGAGCAGATGTGCCTGATTTATTTATTTTTTAACAGGCTTTCTGTGTTTATTGAACACCCCTCTATGTATTGTAGTTTCTCTGGGATAGAGATTGTGAAATGGACTTTGAGCTGCAAAAATGTTAAAGAGAGTTGCATCAGACTCGAGGCCACGCGAGGAAAAAATGAAAGTAAAAGCACATTTTTGAATTCACTGTCATGTGAAGTGATCTGAAAGGAATCTGAGATCCTGTAATCACCATTCATCCTCATGTTTAGTCCTTCTCTGCTTGCATTAGGTAGAAAAAACAATTTACTGCAGTGTAATGCACCTGCCTGCCATAACTACAACCGTTGTGTTTTCAGTTTCGAGTTTAAGTATTTTAAATTCACATAAATATGTCAGTGTTGTGTTTAAGGCCTGTTCTGCTGCCCTCTGATCAGCCCGAAGAAAATCAGTGAATCCAGCTTTAAGAATGACGCGCATAATTTACTTGAAAATGAACTAATGCTTTTATTCTGCTTCTCCAGGATGGAACACGATCTGAATCTGTCGCAAGCTACGTCATAGCAGGAGAAGGTGTGTATCTCTTTTATCTTTTAACTTAATTAAATACACAGAAATACAGCAAATAAACTCGTAATTAGATTCGTTGGTGCTACTCACCATCTTTACACGACCCCACATACAGCGATTTAAAAGTGACACTTATCATCTAAAGTTGCTGGCTCCTAATAATGTTTTTATGTTTTAATTATATTGAACTCTCCAAAAAGGTTCTATTAATTAAATCACTGAAGGGAATAATTTATCAACAAAGTGATCTTGCTTTAAGAAAGTGGCTCAAGAAAAGCTAAGTAGTTTAAAACTCCTCTGTGCCTTTGGCAGGTCGACTATCAATGGACTCAAGTGAAGGAGACGCGGAGGTAGGCTGCACTGTCTTGTCTTTTCATAAACTGGTGAGATTGTATGTTTGTGTATGTGATGGTCCCACTCATCCCGTCCCCCTCGTCCCCCCTTCCTTTCCCTTCCTCCTCCTCCTCCTCCTCCCCAGGGCTTTGAGAGTCCCCACTCCTCCCCCTCATTCTCCTTCAGGATGCCCCTTCACCGACGGCAGAACTCCGACACACACACCCTGTCTGATTTGGTGAGATGGACACACCCACTTTCATTCACTTTAACACAGACGCCTCCGGAAAAAAGATCTATAAAACATCTATAGCAGGGCCGGGAGAAAAAAATCGATTGTTAGATGCGTCGCGGACGTGGAAGATTCTGAATCGATTAACAAATGTCACTCTACGTAAATGTCACACAATCATTAACATCAATGAGCAAGTGATGATTTTAACTCGCACACTGAGCGAGCATGGTGACACTCAACGCTTGGCTGCTCTCTGCGTATCCTGAGAGTGTGGCCGGGCGAATGAGAGAGAGAGAGAGAGAGCAGCAGAACATGACGGTGGAGAAAGTATTAGTTTCAGTCTGGTAGTAAACGTGCAGTGGAGGTCACGGTGTGCTAGCTAACATCTCCTGTACAGCACGTTTTTTGACTGTAAGTTCAGCTAAATTAGTAACAAAGTATTTAGCTCTGCTGTTTGTCATTAGTACTAACTTACTTGTCAAAGGTCGAGAACATCAGGGACAAGCTTAGACTGACCTGGTGTACAGCTCTGTCCTGTACACATACTGTACATCCTGAGAATTAAGTTTCAGCTTTCAGAGGAGTCTGGCAGGACGCATCAAGATGCATCGATAAACTCCCACCCTAATCTATAGTCACAGGCTCCCTTCTGCTGGAGTTACAGTGAACTCAGAGTTTGACAGAAACTCTTTGTTTCACGATCCGGGCGACTACTGGAATATCAAGTTCGCAACCACTGAGCTAAATCAGGTTATGAGTCATTTAGCTTATTGTTGTTGTAGTTTAAGCAAAATCAGGGCCTGCATCACCAGCTGCATACTGTCGTATCGCTCACCGAGCCTTCCTGCTCTGAGATGTCGCTCACCTTCACCTGTGACTGTTTAAAATGTAAATTCAAGCAGTGAGACGGAGAAGAGAATTTATCGCCACAGCGTTAGATTCATATTTCACGTCACCCAACTGCATGCACAGCTGATGAGTGAAAGCAGCAGGTGTGCTTGGATCCTCCATCAAGTGTCCTCAGGTGTGAAGTGCTTTTCCATTATTTGAAACCTGTGTGTGCGCATCTGTGTTCAAAGGGCGGAAAGGCCCAGATCATCCTCCCCGAGGAAGAGGATGAGGAAGATAACGGCTATGCATTTAATGAGGTGAGAAGGACATGTGGTGAGTGCAGAGCAGCCTGTAACGGAGCTGCTTGATGTGATTTTCCTTCTTTTCCTACGCTGCATCTCGCCGTTCCCTCCATCTTTACAGCTATTCATACTTTTTGTCTCTTTGTCCGTCTTCCTCTCAGATGGACGGCCCGTTTCAGGACATCGAGTTGCTGAAGTCACGACCGGCACACATGGCGGTGTTCATGAGATACATCTTCACCCAGCTCCTGGACCCCAACCCTCTGGTCAGTCTGCGTCACGCGTTATGTTAGATTTAAACACGTGTAATGAAAGATAGTGCCTCCTGTATTTATTTTCCTTTGGCACTGATGGTTGTACTTGTTGTCTAAGAATTTAAATGTATGCTGCTGTTTTTTTAATGTCAGTGACATCTGGAGTAAATGCAGATAATATAATATCAGATAACGCTACTATTTATTGTAGGAGCTTGAAGCCCAACTAAACAAAAATAGAGATTTTTTTAATATCTCAAAATGTATATCTGGGTTAGCTTTCTTACATTCATGCTTACGTGTGTCTACGACAGCTGTTTTACCTGTCGGTGGAGGCCTACCTGGGCTCCAGTACTAAAGACGCCCGCGCACTCGCCCCTCAGATCTGCTCCCATTTCCTGGACCCAGACGCTGTATGTACAGACTCGTCTTAATGAATCTATACTTATGTTCCTTTATCTGTTATTTCACAGTGTTGCCTGCTGATGTGTGTTGATGCTGTTTCTTCAAAACAAATAAATAAAAGCATTTGGCACAGAACGTAAATGATAAACTTTATTCTGATCCTCTGTTAAAAAAGTGATGTGGCTTATATGTCACGATAAATACTGTAAATATTTGTGCATCCTGCGTCTGCTTCTATTACTGCAACTTTACTGTTTATTTTTTCCCTTTTAGCCCCTGAAAATCAAAGTACGAGAGGAGTATCTCACAGATATAGGTAAGCCAAAACAAGAAGCTAGTTGAGTTGTGGGTTTACTTTTTTAAATCAATATTTCTGCCTACAATCAAAGATTTTTGAGGTCTTCTTTCATGTGAGACTAAAAAACTGGAAAGTGACTGATGAATGCAAAGGCTGAGCTACGTGGCTGTAATGATGCTCACATGACGTTGTGTCCATCGTCCCTTCAGAAGGTCGACTTCATGCCCAGGAGGATATCAGAGGACCTCTGTCTGAACTGCAGCAGCAAGTACTGCCGGACATCCAGGACCAGATACAGGACTACAGGTACTTCAGAGTTTTCTTGTTTGTAACATTGAGAAACATTTCAACTGGTAGGTAAACAGTGGAAGTTAGTTTGTTTACGTTTTAGGTTTTCCCATCTGATAGAAGACCTTTTACTTCATATTAACCCCCTGAGCTCGTGTTTCGTAGGAACAAGCAGATGATGGGTCTCGGCTCACTGTTTGGAGAGGGAGACCTGCTGCAGCTGGATGGAGACCCGGTGAAAGAGAGACAGGTGGTGGACAGACAGGTCACTGCCCTCTGGGAAATACTGTGAGTCTCTTGTTTGCTCAGACGTTGCATCATGTTTTTCCTGTTAAAAACTGTAAAATTGCAACAACTTCAGGTTCATGGCGAGGGCACGGGTTCATTTTCTAGACAAGGCTGACTCACCTTTATCTAAATGACGTCAAACTAGAGAAGATCAAATTGATTTCTTTTATCGGTTTTGGATCAAAACCACAAAATAAAAACAGTTTCAAGAATTTACTTAAAATTGATTTTCTGGGTTTAAAGTCACCTGTTCACTCATTATACATTAGTTTGCTTAAAGACGGAGCTCTGATCATGAACTGAATATTAACACACACACACACACACACAAAGATTTGATTTGCCTAGCAACAGGGTCAGATGTTTGGGGCCCAATAAAATTTTTATTAGCGAAAGAAGGAGCTCACCGAGCTATCATAGCAAAGGCCCTAACCACAGCAGCACGACCTGGAGACCACATGACATTTACTCCTTAAATTTCAGCCACACACACCGGACAATTTCCGTCACATGACTGCTGCACTACGGTCTGTGTCTCACGTCGTCGTCTCGACCTGAATGAAGTAGATTTAACTTTGAGGAATTAAACAGGAGATCTCTTTGAAAGCCTGTCATTTCTTGTGGAGGGAGTTAACCGCCTTTTCATGTCTCTCTTTCTGTTCCCGCTCCAGATCAAAGCACGAAGAGGACAGAAGGTAAAAGAGGTGTCTCGTCTGTCGTAATTTAACAGCAACGCCTGCCTGAGCGATTTGGTTCATTCTCTCTCAACACCTTCTTTGTTTGTTTCCTCTTGTGCTCTTTTCTCCTCACTTTTATCTCTCTCTCTCCCTCCCTCTCTCTCTCTCTCTCTCTCTCTCTCTCTCTTCCCCCCAGTTCCCCTCTGGCGTCGGCCGTGCTCCTGTACCTGCGTCACTCTGGTATCAAGCTAAGAGACTCCAAAGTCTTCCCTGGTCTGAGCACAGAGAAGGAGAAGTGGCTTGCTTTCTTAAAGACGAAAAAGGTGAGAGTGGCGTCTGCCTCTACCGATTCCTCTCCTCTCTAGCGCGCCCTTTGCAACTTTATAACTGGCCGTTCCAAACCAGTCATCACTCCTAATGCCTCAACCCAACGGCCAATCAGAGGCAGCGTAGGGCGGGTCTTTCATTCTACTCCGCCACACTGTGGAGTCTGACAGCTGAACACGTGAGGACGGTAAAAGACAGCCGAACAAACTGTCTGTCGGAAAGCAAGTTTAGAACTTTCCCCACTTTTATTAACCAGTAATGTTAGTCAGCTAAACTTATTGTTCAGAGGCAGCAACCTGGATGTAACGTAGGCTAATGTCAACAGGATAAAACGTCTCAGCATTTTTGTTATTTACACTGGGGACGCTGCGGATATGTCCCCATCACTTTTTGAAAGCGTTTGTTAAAAATGCTTTGAAAAAAAGGTTGCAACAAGAAAAGTGCTTTGAGAAAGGTTTATTTTCACTTATTTGTTCGTCTGCATACTTCTTGTCACAGTTTCTAGTTGGTCAAATTTTACGTTCTCTTCCTGTGAACATGACAGAAGAGGAGGGAAGACTAAATCATGCCTGCATGAAAAGTTGCTAAAAGTTGATCTACAGGAGAAACATATGTGAAAGCAACACAGAATGACTGAGAGCTTCTGTTATACTTGTAGATTTTGAATTGTCACCTGCCACCTGAATTTTGTGTTTCATAAATTGATGTGGGAAAGTCAGAACAGGAAATGTCACCAGAATGCAGGAAATTAAGTGTTTAATGCTTAAAATCTTCTGGGGGAGAACTGCCCCAACTCATATATTTCAGCATTGATGATTTATATTAAATACTGTGAAATTGTTCTGGCATTGCCAGATCTTGTGTATTGTCACATCCCTAATCTGAGCCCTTATGTCTCCTCTGCTTTTCAACACAAAGTGACGCCCTTTCTCTTGTTGCAGCAGACAAACGCATGTTATCTATACAACATTTGAGCTTAAAAACAGACCCCTCTTACACCGTCTCTGTTCGTTTTGCTGCTTGCATTTCCTTCTCACCTTTTTTACCCCTGACCAGTTTCCATTCCTGTTTAATACCCGACAACTAATCGATTATTTGATTAATCGTTGGCTCTGTGTGGTCTGGTCCTCTCCTGCTATATCCCCATATCCTTCTGGATTTGACACGGGTGTGTTCCACTTTGTACAACACTGTGGTACAGAGGTAATGTTCACACACCTAGAGCTCATGTGCTGTTTAAACGTAGGCAAGTTTGGGTAAACAAAAATCCACCGGTGCGGTAATAACAAGAGAGACGCATTGATGACTTCATGGTTCATCTCTCCACAGCTGACTGGTATCAAGAAAGAGAAAGATGGAGAGGATAAAAAGAGAAATCCCATCCTGAAGTACATCGGCAAACCCCGGTCCACGTCCCAGTCCAGTAAATACAAACACACACACACACATTTCATGCATGCAGCTGTGGAAGAAAGATCATTATCACATCATGACATATGTTCATGTTAAAATGCTAAAAACGCACCTGCAGTAATGTAAAATTTAAACCACACAGTTTATTCTTTTAGTCCTCTCACTGCTGAAACTGCTGCATTGCTAGTATTTAAAACGCAGCTGTGAGCATCTCCCAAAGGTCATGATCTGCTGAAACCACTGGTGCCCTACAGGCACGCTAACGCTAACACGTGATGATGTCACTCATTGTATTTGTCAGCCACTATTGATTTCATTCTGCCCTCTGTTTGTCCTTTCTATTGTTTTGGCTGGTTTATTTATTGATTTCTTGCATTTTCATTGTCTTGTTGTTGTTGTTGTTGTTCTGATTTCATTTTTTCCTTTTGGTTCATTTTGGTTTTGTAGCATTCCATGTCCCGTTGTCACCCACCGAAGGTACATATTTTTTGGTCATTGCACTTTATTTTTATCTTCTACCTTTATCTTTTCACCTAAGTTATTTTTTTGTGAAATGTATATTTTTTTGAAAATGTCTGTGTTGCGTCTCTTTTTATCCATCAACCCTTTCTGCTGAGAGTGCACGTGAACTATTTATCAGACTGTGCGGTTAAGTCAAATCTGTGTGTGCAGTCCGCCCTGGCAGCGTGAGGAACATCATTCAGCAGTTTGAGAATCACACAGAGACGACGGGGGAGGAGGGCGGGACGCCACCGACCCGCAGAGGCTCTCCTCCAGCAGCCTGGGGGAAGAAGGCATGGACAGGTAGCTCTGATGCTTAACTTCTTAAACTCTGCGTCATCACGTTTGTGGTTGACTGATATGGGTTGTCGAATGGCCGATATTTAGAGAGCAGGGCGGCTGACATAATGCAGATATCAAGGCAAAGAAAACTCATGTGTAATTCCATTATTCCATGCAGAGTACAAACTAATATACGTTTTATTTTACCCACTTTATAACAATTAACGAAACAGAGAAACACACTGGGTTATGCTCTAGATTTTTAGAACATGACTGGTGTTTAAGGGAGAGCGGGGTGTCATTCAGTTATTCTCTACACTATAACAATATATCTCTAACACTAGCCAGTAATGGTTATAGGTTAGATTACATTTGACGTCATTGAGGACCGACTAATCGGTCTGTCACTACTTGCTCATTCAGTAAAATGCACTGTTTTCTTTATTGCAGCCCTACGATCTCCGTGCGTCTGGCACGCAGCGAGTCGTTGAAGGCTCAGGGAGAAGGCCGCCGCCGGGGCGTTGTCTCGGGAACGGAGTCTGTCCCTCGCTCTCGTAGTGACGTGGACATGGAGGACTGCGGGGAGGAGAGGGAGGGCTCTGGCCTCAGGCCGCTGCAGCACAGCACCTCATCTGCATCCAGCAGCTCCGCACGGTAAAGACTCACTAAGCCGGGCCTCCTCGGGGTTTTTCCACACAGTTTTTACTTTAACTTTTGAAAACAGAATCGTCTGAAATGTCAGAGATGAAATTCATATACAGACCTTTTCAAGGAATCCAGACTCTCCCCTTTTGAAAGAAAGATTTACCTCACAAATAACTCAAACGCCCGGGACGTTACCCCTGGAAGTTTAGGTTGTCACCTCATGTGTCTCTCCACTCTCTCTCAAACTCAGGTCTCTAGAGAACCCTACACCCCCATACACTCCTCGGTCTAGACGCAGGTGAGTTTCCTTGACATCCCCTTAGATGACTGGTGATAGATGATCAGTTGATCAGTAATTGTCTAGCAGAAGGAAATTGCTTCCCACATGAAAAACTCCTGAAGAAATAAATGTCAGCCTTCAGCATCCTTCAATTTCAAGTCTTCCCGTAATGTTAGGTGAACGCAGAATATGGTTTTTGTTTTGTTATAGCTCCGTTTGTATAAAAGTGTGTTTTTCCCTACGTATGTGTGTGCGTGACTCTGCAGGAGCATGGACTCACCGCTGGCCCTGCTGCCGGACGCCGCGGCGCTGGAGGAGGAGGTCTGTGACAGTCAGAACTGGCAGGACACAGTTCCCGCTCAGCTCCTCTCCACGCTCAGTCCGAGGGAGGTGGACAGGCAGGCTGTCATATACGGTACGAGTCAAATTCAACACATGCGTCAACAACAGACATTTTAATGCTTCACAGAATTACTTGCTACTCCACAATCATGATAGAAAAAAACCTGTTTTAAAATGTCTGATATAAAGACCGTAGTGTGTTGGTGTTGATCGTCTTTGTTTCTCTTATCTTCAATATCAGAGCTGTTCACCACCGAGGTGTCCCACCTGCGCACTTTGAAGGTCCTGGACCAGGTCTTTTTCCAAAAGATGAGGTCTGTGCTGAACTCTGATGAGCTGGCCTGCATCTTCCCCAACCTGCCTCAGGTCTACGAACTCCACGGTCAGTCTGTGTGTCTCTGTGTTTATGCAGCGTAAATAAACATTTCACTGTGCATAGATTAGTTACAGGTAAAGCAGCATATTTTCTCATGTCATCTTGGTCATATTGTTAAAACCATGTAAGGATGTTTTCTAATTAAGACATGAATCTGTAAGAAGTGGAAGCATTTAAATATGGACAGGTGAAGACTGTTTCAGTTTGCACAGTAAAGTGAGTTGTACTTTGACTCCACCGAAGCTGAGCTGCTTTTCAATCCACTCTCAAAGTTGCTTCTGTATCTCTTCTTTGCAGCAAGTCTGTGTGAGGCGATGAAGAAGCGAAGAGAAACTCCCATCGTTCAGGACATCGGGGACGTTATGCTGGCCAGGGTGAGTGAAATAATCAAATTAATCAATCAAATAATGCACTTAGTGTCTCGTCATTTCTTTTGTAATGTTTAAAAGCATTACCCCTGTATTCAGTTAACAGCGGTGTCTGTTTGTAGTTCGAAGGTGCAGCCGGAGACGAGTTTCAGGAACAAGCGTCCCAGCTGTGCAGCCAGCAGTCTCAGGCTCTAGAGCTCATCAAGAACAAACAACGTAAAGACCCTCGCTTCGCTCACATTATCCAGGTACGCGCACACAGACACACACACGTTTGTGCCTGAGTAGTTTTTTAGTTGAAATTAGATTCATCAAAAAAACTCAAACTCAAAAGACGCAGAGAACATTTTTCTCTGTAGTTCCTTCTTTGTCTTACGTCTGTCGTAGAGCTGGGCAATAAAACAATAATGATAATTATCACATTATAATTTTCCTCAACAACCGTATAACAAGTGTTTAAAAAGAAATGTTCAATAAAGATTTGATTTTTAATTTGAATAACGAACAAACGAAAGATATTTATTTTGTTGAGGAAAAGGGACTGAAAAAGATTTTACCTAATTTTACTCATGCATATTTGTTAATAAAATATTTTCTCATAATAGTTTTGAACGTTCTGCCTCAGATTTGTGAATTGTTGGGCTTCTGTAAATAACTTTAGAATACGGTCTAGACCTGCTCTTTATGAAAAGCGCTGTGAGATAACTGTTGTTGTGATTTTGTGCTATATAAATAAAATTGAATTGAATAGATTTGTTAAATGATCCACTGTTTGGCATTAAGTGTTTGTTCTGACCATAAAGAAAAGTTTCACTCAGGAGCAAAAATCAGCCTTTAAACTTGGAAGAAATAAGGATTTGACGTTTATTGTGATAATTATTGTTATCAGACTAATTTTTTATCATAACATTTTTGGCTCCCCAGTCTGTCCGAGCCTCCTTGGCTGCTCAGCTTTGTGCTTCGTGTCCTTATGTGTTTGAATTTTGTTCAGGAGTGTGAGGCCAGTCCTCACTGTCGGAGGCTGCAGCTCAAAGACCTGCTGGTGTCAGAGATGCAGAGACTCACCAAGTACCCCCTGCTGCTGGACAACATCATTAAGCACACAGAGGGTGAGGAATCAGAAGAAATGTTGCATAAGAACTGTCAAGGCCAGAAAACCAGCCGAAAAAGTAGGTGATTTTTAAGACCGATGTTCTTGTTTTCCCGTTTAGCCGGCTCGTCGGACCTCCCCTCACTTCAGTGCGCCCAGGCGTGTTGCAGAGGGATACTGCAGGCTGTCAACGAGGTTGTAAGGGAGACAGAACACCGGCAACGCCTCAGCCAATACCAGCGCAGGCTGGACGCTGCTCCTATATTCAAGGTAGTAAAGAAGTTTATACTAGTTAACCTGTTTTTAGCTTCTCCTCCTTTCTTCTTTACCTGAATGTGTTTTTCTCTCCGTCTCTCAGAGTCTGGACCTCACCACGAAGAGAATGATTCACGAAGGTCCTCTCACGTGGAAACTCAGCAAAGATAAGCAGATAGGTCAGTGCCTCTGTCTGGATACATTCTGCAGTGATCCGTTTGGTTTCGTACCCTAATCACATGTCTCCGTGTCCTTCCTCCAGAGATTCAAGCGCTGCTGCTGTCCGACTGCCTGGTCCTCCTGCAGAGGGGCCCAGACGACCGGCTGCAGCTGAGATATCCATCCCGCTGGTTGGGTGGAGGCAGCGGAGACAGCAAGACCTCCTTCAGCCCTCTGGTGAAGCTGGACTCACTGCTGGTCCGCTCAGTAGCTACAGGTGAGATTGTGGTCACATCTTAAAAAAAAGTATGGAGGATTAGCGCACTTCTTCTTCTGTGGTCTCATGTGTTAACCTTGTGATTTCTCTCCAGACAACAAAGCCCTCTACGTCATCAGCACCACAGAGAGGCAGATCTATGAGCTAGTGGCTGGGACGTCGTCAGAGAAAAACACGTAAGCTCTTTTCTGTGTTTACCTCACCTTACCTGAGTCTCTCAGGGCCTCCTCTGCCTCCAGAAACGTGTTCTGCTGCACTGCACTTGCAGGATGTGTTGACTTTTGATTTTATTTTCTTTACAGCTGGAGAGATTTACTTGAAAAGACCATAGCATCGGCTGAAAGTTCATCGCCCCTGATTAATCACGCGCCCATGCCTGCATCGTGAGTAAATCTCATGTCTATAATAAATAATAAATAAAGGAATGTGTTGCGGCTCCTTTGCCAGAAGGTTAGTTGTAAGATAAGTTGTTTTATTCTATTAGTTGTGGTTTTATTTCATGGTGCTGATGCTTAGTGTGTGTTGTTTCTAATTTCTGTAGTTCCCCCAGTCTGCGCAGTGCGTCCCCAGTCTCCACTGGCAGCAATGCCTATGCAGGTAATAACCACATTAAAAATCATCAGCCTCGCTTATTTAAACTGTCTGCAGAGGTTTGTGAAATAAGGTTTGACCTCTCTGACTTATTCACAAAACAAGATCATTGGTTGGTCTTTTTTTTTCACCTTTAATTGTTTGAAATCTCCCAGACAACTCAATGACGGAGCAGGACACTCATTCCTCCAAGGATGACAATGTGCTCTCAGGCGAGACCCCACTGGACCAATCAGAAGCTTTCATCTGTGGTGAAGGAAAAGCAGTTGGTGTAGCAGAGGCCGCTTTACAAGACGGTGAGTGGGAAACAAAAACAAATGATTTTCTTTAAAATCTGAGTCATTTAATATTGAGTCCTGATCCGATGCTGACATCAGAACTCCAAATGTCTTCCCTGACATCTGATAAATAACCTTGTAGGTAGTCAGGAACCTTGCTGTAAACCTGCGGTAGGGAAGTGTCTGAAATGTGTCGAGATGGCAAAAACCTGGCCCAGTCCTTCCAGGATTTTTGTGCTTGTTGGGGCCTGAAATGCCTGATTTTGCGGCAGTGTTTCTAAAAAACACTGTGATGTTTTCTTGGCTTTTTTTGTAATGAAACTGCAAGAATAAGTAAAAACTGCAAAGTATGTTGGATTTTTTTTTAAACTTTCGAATTATAGTTCATCAATCATTTCAATCATTTAACAGTCCCTCCAGGATTTTGCCACACTAACCCTGCGAATTTAAACCAACTTACCTTGATTCTCCAGTGCAGCTGACTGAGATGCAGCAGCCAGTGTCACAGTGATTCGACTCGTCTGACGTCCTCTGTGGGTTTCTGCCAGTCTCAGCGTATGTTTTGCGGTGGGAAAGTGTCTGTCAATAAAAGACATTCAAACCAATGAACTCAGTGACCCCCTCTGTGATCCTTTTGGCCTCGTCGCTGTCTCAAGGAAAGAGTTTGCTGCTTCAGTGCAGCCTTTGAGTTACCTGAGCGAACCCAACAGTTTTTTCCGTTAGTTGTTTATTTTTTAGGTGCCGTGTGAAATTGATAGTATCGAACGCAGCTCTGTTACTACTCGTGAAATGCTCACATTGCAGACGTTACAAGTGGCTGTCGGACTGCTTTCGTTTTCCAGTTTAAAATGTTTCCACTCTGCAGACCCGTCCTGCTACAAACTCTGCTCTCCGAAAATGACACTTATGTGACAACTAAAGTTAAATAAAGCCAATACCACTAGTTAAAAGATGCCTCGGTCTGCCCCGTATCAGACCCCTAAAACTTTGTTTTAGCAATCAGCCAATGATCCGCCTTGAGGAATTTCAGAATCCATCAATTCCTGTTTTTGTTCTTTTCACGCGTCTCCAGTTGAAACACTAAGGCACCTCATATTACAAGATTTCGAGGATGACGGTTGGAGCCACGATTCTGACGACACGCCCACCAACGAGACGTCCGTCGAAAGGAGCTCGTTCACCGAAAGACAGCGGCCAGAGTCTCTGGAGACTGTCCTCAACTTTAGCGCCAACGAATGGGAGGCCGAGCCTGAAGAGGTCCTGCCCCTGACCCGGAGCCCCTCGGAGTTCAGGTCATAAGGAAAGGTAGCGGATCAGACTGAGAAAACCTTTCAAATAATTATGTTCAGTTCTTCGGCAGAGCTTGCTGATCGTTCATTCAATTCTCAGATGCAAATTTGAAACCTTTACTTAAAGATAAATCTTGTAGACGAATACTTGCTGATAATTAAACTGAAGTAGATCAGCTGACTGCTTTCTGGCTGTTTTGGATAAATTCTGGGCGTCTTTGATGCCTGCCTCCCTCCGCATGTTTTTCTCTGCACTCTGTGATTCATTATTTTGTTTCTCACACACTTTTATCTTCATTTTTTTCTTCTGCCTGCTTGCTCTTCACAACACGACACACTGCTCCCACACCTGCTCTTCACGTCACTTCCTGTCTCACCTTTCTCTCTTTCACCCACAAACACCTCCACATGCACTTTTCTTTGCATAGCTGTGGTTGCGGGTCCTCCTTCTTCTTCTTCTGTCCCTGATGACATCACTGATGATGTCACCCTCCCCTCCGACCAATCGTCCGAGCCGAGAGGCGAGGCCACCACGCAGGGTAACGATAAGTAAATTGGTCAAGTGCTGTAGTTTTTATCAGACGAGCACGTTCTTTTATTTAGATGTGTAAAATTAAAGATAATAGAATATGAACTTTAATGTCGGTGCTGAAATAACTCACCAGCACGCTTTGTGTTCATCACACGTCTGTGCTCTAGGGAACACTTTCTACTTGGTGATGCCTACAGAGCCGGGAGAGAGCGCCACGGATCCGCCTACCCCCACCGCAAGCCACTCCCACCAGCAGGTGGAGGAAGTGATGTCACCACAGGCGCAGCCCGAGGAGGAAACGTCCACCTGCGGGCCCGAGTCCCGCCAATCAGAGGCTATGCAACTGGAACAGGAAGAAGAAACGGGCCAATCACAGGCTGGGAACCAGAGTCACGTGATCAAAAATGTGGATGAGATTTTCCACACGATTGAGGGGCTGATGAGCAAGTTGCGGCAACTTAAGGTGAGTTAGTGTTCAGGTGGCGACGTGGTGGCTGGTGATCCGTCCATCAACTCTTCACCTGTTGGAACTTTTGTGATCACACAGACCAGAGGATTTCAAAGTGGGAGGCGAGCCTTCGCAGGAGGCTCAGTGAAGAAACATTACATTAGTTATCAACAGAAGATCACATAGAATATCCTACATGTGTGTGATTGGTCTAAAGAGGGAGTTCAGAGATTCAGTAGTTTGGAGGATTTTAGTGTCTTTCCCAGATCAGAAACAATAAATACATGAAGACAGACTTCATTTTGTGTTTGTTGTAGCCTGAAGTCAAACCAAAGGTTATCTTGGCTCAAGTGTTGAGTGTCTATGGCTTCGAATAAAATCATCATGATCCCTTTGGCATGTAGGACTTGAGCAAAACTAACCAAGTAAAACAGTTAAGTTCACGATTTTAGCCCCATTTGCTTTCGGCAACCGTCAGGCTGTAATCGTGAGTAAATCAGCAGTTGATCGGTGGTCGCTAGTCATTATGCGGGCTTAAATCTCCCTTGGCCTCGAACCCCCCTTTTTTGTTTGTTAAGTGTCCTTGGCTATATATATGAAAGTTATTAATATTATTAAAAAGGCACCCTGACACATTTCTGACACATCGCCGACGTCTGCCAGATATCTAGCGTGCCAAATAATCTGGAAGAGTCGGGCGACTCGACATCCACATCCAGCCAATGAGAGCAGGCAGCTGCTTTTTCACTGCAAAACTTTTTCCTCCCCTCCAGCTCTCTGTGAAGCTCAGATAATCTGCTGATTTTTTTTTAAAAGTAAAAGTATAATGAGTGACTGAAAAACACGGTGTAGACTCCTACATGTCTGTTTGAGCAGAGCTCTCTGCCTGTATTTTCTTCTTATTTTGTTTTGTTCTGGACGATTCTGGGCGGGTGGGAGTTCAGGACTCTATAAAACCAGGTGAAAACAAGCAGGTTACAACGCTGCGTCTCTCCTCTGCTCTGTCTGTGTCATGACACTGTGAGTACAGAGAGATTTACCCGGCGGTGATCGGTTTAATCAGCATTAAGTGAACTCGTTTGGCGAGAACTTGAATGTAACAGATGTTCATTTACATGTAAAGGTCCTGCACTCCAGCAGGATTTACACTGTGGGCTGTGTACCTTATGTTTCTGTTGTGGCACCGCTGATGCCTTATTGGCATTCGTGTATCTCTTCGAGCAGAATATTCTTGTGATTTAACCCACACAGTTTCCGATGGTTTGTTGCTTGTGAAGATTCACTTTTCACCTCTCGCCAGCTGGCATACTTATGTTTATGTTCTACTCAGGTCATTTAGGCTTTTCTGTGTCTTGACCCCTTCACAGGAAATAGAGAAGGCCCATCACAAGCTTTTGAAAACCCTCAGAGAGCCATCTGTCAATCAGGACTCAGAGGAACAACAGTGTCAATCGGCAACCGTGTCCAGAACACCATCTCTGGATCGAGGCTCAGGAGACTGTGAGGGAGCACAGAATTTGCATCTTTACACATCAGTGGTTGCAGTTTCAACTCTTTCCTATAATAATTATGTATTTTTTTTCCTTTAAACCCAACCAGGCAAAGAGGCCAGTCCAGCAGAGCCCAGGGTTCAGTCGACTGGATTCTGACGTCGCTGCAGAGCGGACGTACTTGCTGTCACTTAACCTTGATTGTTGGCAATCAGACGCACCCATATGTACCCTCTGTCAGACTCTGGCACCTCAGCCCGCCTCCCCTCGCCCCTCGTCCCTGCATGCACCGACCGACGAGTAGAACAGAGCCCAAGAAGGACCGTGGCTGGTTTGTTTTTTGTTTTTCTCTTGCCCTGGGATTACAGGAAGCTGTCCGGGTTCACCGGGATTTCTGAGGTCCGCGCAACCTCTTGACTTCTACCAGAGCGCGAGGGCGTCCAGGGCGGAGTGAGGAAAAAAGTATGAAAGAATAAAAGGGCAGAAGACAAGTTGACTGGCGAAGAGAAGGGACAAGTTGGAAGAACTGAAAGTGGGAAAAAAAAATGACCAAGTTGAATATTTGTGAAGGAAAATGAGTTTGTATGTCTCGCTTTAAAGAGCTGGTTGAAGGAACGGAGCAGAAAAGTGTTGAAATGTTAATTTAAAGGAAAAACCCGAGGGACCCGTCACCCCTGCACTTTACCCACAAAGCATCCCTCTGTCATGTACGTCCTCTGCAGTGGACGGATCAGTGACTGGAGATGACACTGGCTTTATTTAGTGGCCGCCGTTTGAGCCAAGATGGCCTCCGGGGGCCCCCCCCCCTCCTCCATTGGTTGCTTTACACTGAGCTCAACTGCTACCACGGCCGAAGGACTGTGTCTATATAATTCAGGTTATTTGCACTGGGTAAGGAAAGCACCATCTCACACACGCAAACGTCATTTCACCATTTCATTCATCTCAGACCTTCGTATCCCGACACTGTGGGAGAAACACCAGACTTATTGTCATCAGGAACAGTTGCAGCCACACTGACACATCCTTAAGCCTTCTTCTCAGCTGCGAGACGGCTGCTTGGAAACGTCAGTGCAACATATTGATCATCACATGGTTCATGTTGATTGTTCATTTTGTAGGTTCTGGAAACACTACTGCGCTGTTTACTACTGAAATGTTGGCAGGTTTTCTTTTTCAGCGCCGCTTCAGTGGCGTGCAGGGATCTCAGCGATTTAAATATAACAAGCTCAGTGGATTCACACAGCTGTTCTGATCATGTAAAAGTTGTTTAGCAGTTAGCGTTTGGGAGATTGTGGATGTTCAAGACAGGCAATGTTGACGACGAGTGTGAGGAACGAGGACAAATAAAGATTCAAACGTAGAAACTTGAATTTTCGCAGAGGAACCTGTTTGTCACTCAATCCAGTTGCTGCCAAATATGACATCGCCTGTCTACACTATAAGATATGATCGTGCATCCTTGAGCCCTCTCTCTGGTGTATTGTGCGTGTAAATACCACGGTAAAGACTGTGAACCAGCAACATATCCCCCCTCCCTAATCCAGTGGTCATAGTGTTTCTTTCCATCTCGCCCACATCCAGAGCCATGAAATTAAGTACTAAGTAGCTTTCCAGTGAGGGAGACCCTGCACAGAGCAACTTATATTTACTGGGAGAAATATTTTAAAAACTCAAGTATACACACATGGTCCAAGTAAAAAAAAGAAGCTATATGCAGCTGTTACGTGATTGCAGCAGTTAGAGGAAGCAAAAAGTTATTTTGAAGGAGTAGTTTGACATTCTGGGAAAAACACTTTGTCATGTCTGGTTAATGTGAAGCTAACGCCAGCGTCTGGTTAGCTTAGCTTAGCATAAATACTGTAAACAGTTTAGCTTGGCGCTCTGTCTACAGATAACGAAATCCACCTAACAACACGTTGCAGATGCTGTGATGATTGATTTATTTGAGTTTTGTTTTTAATATCTGTAGACCGAACAAGCTAGCTGTTTGTTTATTGAGCTAAGCTAAGCTAATCTGGCTTTAGGTCTATACTTAGCGTTGGTATTAGTCTCATCTAACACTGGGCAAGAAAGCAAATACAAGTATTTCCCAAAATGTCAAAATTTTACTTTTAACTGCTTTTGGATCATATGTAGGAGTCATTTATTGCCTTTGACATTCATGTGTAAAACCAGCAAAGACTGACACTAAAGCAAAGTGCTTTTCTCTTTTTTCCCCCCTTAAAGTCCATCTGAACTAACTCTAATACCGCCACACAAAAATGTGTATTTAAAGCTGTTACAAGGAAAGTCTTTTAGAGGCTTTCCTTTGTGTACCAATGTAAGTGTTTCTTTTTCTTTAGCTTCTTTCTTTCTCTTGTTAAGCTGGGCAGAATCACACTGGACTGAATTTTATTTGAGCTGGTTTCAAATACTAAATGAGGAGTGCTCCAGTGAGTCACCCGGCCTCTTTACCAGCTTCACAACTGACGATACACACTACCAAACTGAACCAAACCAGGAGCCAAGTATATTCAAACACTTCCAGCCACTGATTCTGCTGTTAAAGCGATATTTCACTGCCTGGTGGAAGGTTTTCACTTTTAAGCCTAAACACACTAAAGGAGTCGTCGGAGAGGAGAGTAGCTTGGCTGTGAACAAATGACACTTATAGTGAGAGCTACTGTTCACCAGGACTGCTGATTTTAGCAGCGACTCTCTGAATTTGTGCCAAAGCGTAAACATGTTCTACCAAAGTGAAATATCTCTTCACAGGTGCTGAAGGGAACACGGTTCTGTTTTGTTTTCTTGACATCTTGGCTGCTGATCTATGAGCACCTCAGACCAGACTTTATGTCCATGAAATGAAAAAAAATGAGATTCCTTAGATTTAACAATACAGACACACAGTCATCAAATAGATAACACGTGTGGTGTTCATAATTTGACACAAAAATGCTGGATGGCCTGAGCTGGTTTAATCAGGATCTCTTCTTTCCTCCAACTACAGCATTTTTCATCTCCAATTTCTACCTCTACACTTTGGTTTCCTTTTATCTTCCATAATTTCTTTTTGTTCATTCTTTTCTCTTGTGCATTGACATCAACTTTGTGGCCCGACCTGGCTGAAGGAAAAAAAAAAGAAGCTGTAACTGATTCCTTTTATTTTTTAAAGTTGCACAGACAAACTTCCTGCACAGTGCAAACTACTGTATGCATACACACGCCTTTAACTATCATCTCATTGTCTTTTTTTTATTTTGTCTTTTTTTAAAAAACAATATTGTTCACTCATGTAATATAGAGAGATCAGACCCACTTGTTTTATATATGTTAATTTTTTTTCTGTAAAGGCTTAGTCCTCTTATTTGATTTTATTTTTGTAGATATGATTAAAAAAAGGATGTATAAATTATTTTCTTCTCCCTTGTTTTTAAAATTGGTGAGATTGTTTAGCTGCACAGAAGGAAAAAAAAGAGCTCGTGTCTCAGATTTGTGTGTTTTGTGAGATTAAAAAGAAACTGGATAAAGAAAATTATTAATGTGTGTGAGTCTCTTTGAATTTAATTGTCACTGTTTAATGTTTGTTGTACTTTAAGTCAATTTTAGAGTTAAACATTTGGATGCGTCATACTTGTTACTACAAACTTTTGTTTAACCAAAAATAAGGATTCTCAACTTATAACACATTTCTAAATCATCATTTAGGAGGAATTGTTCAGAGATGAACGCCAGCGAGCACTTTAATTAAGACTTGGTATCGTTTACCTCTGGTAGTAAACTGGAAGGGGGAGAAATTTGCTGTAATTTTGCTTTTTTGCTCAGTGAAGCCTAAACGTTTCAAGCTCACTTACAGCAAGAGTCACCGGAAGTTAAGCATGTTTGTCTTGAAAATAAAAGGTGTAAACAAATTAAGTAAGTTAAGCAGCATCTTTGGATTAGTGATATAGACGTAAGGTTTAATCTTTTATGTAACAGGTGTTTCTGCGGTAAAATTGTACATATAGTAAAACATTTATATTTTTATTTAGATGCCACCCTTGTTTTATAAAGTCAAGTTGCCCTTTAACCTTCGTTGGATAATTCTGCAAAGAAGCTATTTTTCAAAAGGTATAAGTATAACAGCAAAGCAAGCTTTCTTGGGAGCAAATCTAGGGAGCAAAATCTCTCTGTCAAACCTTAAAATCCCATTCTCAACTTGAGATAAAGAGAAAATCGATAAATGTTTAATGATGTTTTTATAAAGGTTCATAAAGAAACATCAGTCTGCAGTTACAGTAGGCTACTTCCTAAGTTTAACCACTCGATTTAACATTTAAAAGCGTTTTTTAGCTGATGAAAGCCACATTTGTGGCAACGCAATTATGCGGAATGATTCATTTTATGTGTGTGTTCACTGAGAGCACATAAAACGCTTTGTTTTTTACGTTATTTAAAATAGGTACTGGTTTTACTTTGAAAGCCCTCTCCGGAAGCTGAGGACGCACCCTGTCTGACTTGACGGTGCGTGTCCTTACGCCGGTGCTGGATGTCCTCACGGAGCCGCTCAGCTCAGCGGGGCTCCGGCACAGTGCAGACGCTGCGGGGCCGGGATGAGCTGCGTGTCGCTGCCTTTTGTGCGGCGTCGGTGCTTCGAGTTGAGATGCAGTTTCCAGTCGGAGAGCCTGAACAAAAACAAACTGCGCTCACAAAGAGGAATCAAGTTACACTCCGGTTGTGAATGAGCTCGCAAACCGCGGACAGACGCGAGTCGGGAGAAAGTGAATTTGGAGGCACTTTTTTGTTGGACTCGCTCGCCGCTTATTCGCTGCTGCTGGTCGGCTCTTTGTGCTGCGGGGCTGCAGCCTTTTCCTTTTGGGTAGAAAGGTAAGACATTCCTGCAGGCATCAGGAAAATGTGCTGTTAATCTGCAAGCATTTATGCGAGACTGATTATGGATTCAATGCAAAAAACAAAAAATTGCCACCTCTTTTTCCCCCAAATACATTTCATTGCTTTATTCGTCCACCCTCTGCCAGGACTGATGAGTTGGCAGATAACAGTATCGATCACAGATTCCCTAAAGCTGAATTTATCTACCAGTGTGAACGCGTACACCGGGGTTCCCACGGTCACTTGGATGACATTTTTGTTGTTTCATTGTTTCGTAAAATCCATTCTGCACTTTTACGCACTGTGTGCCAAACGGACCGCACGTACACGGCGCGTCTGGTAGATTTTCTTCACTGAAGCTCTCACGCATGTGCGGTGAGTTGGCTGTGAAGTCACCAGTCTGTTGCTCTCAGCTGCATCACTTCATCCTGGGTGTGTTCTGCTTTGTCTCCAACACTGACTCTCTCTCTCTGTGTCCGCTGGTGTTTAACCAGAGCGTCCTCTGCTGCCTTTTAAACACTTCACTCGATGGTTATTGTGAGCTTTTTTTTCATGCTCAGTGCGCCGTTTATCACATAAAGGCCTCGAAGCCTGGGCCAGGGTTGCTTACAGGACTCTAGTATTGAGGCAGCAGCCACGCCTCGCTGGCCCACTGCCACCCTGAGGCCTGGAGGCCCCCGGGAGCCACACAGGCAAGCTGGTGAGCCACCTGAGGCTAAACCCACTGGGACTAAACGGAAACGTTTCACTTGTTGACAAACTAAATTTTACTCAGTTTCATGACAAGTAACAATGAGAGTGGAGTCTGACTTGTAAACGTGATAAACAAGTGCAGCTGTATTCTCTCCCAGCATCAGCTGGGTGCTTGGAACAACTTCTGGCCAAATTATGTGTAATAATTTCCCAGTGCCGTGAAACTTATTGTCCTGGCCCTCCTGTTTCCACGCTGCACGTGGAACCTCTGGCGTCCCAGAGTGAGTCAACCAGATGTGGATTGATTACAGTGGGAGAGGCTCGTCGGTGCGATCGATGGGATTGACTGTCTCAGAGACAGAGCTGGTTTTGTTCATGTTTGTGACACAGTAATGTCGTCGTGGCTCTGTGAGGGAACTCTGGTGTTGTGCTTTCTGACACCTTGTTTAAAGTTTACAGTAAAATTAACAGGCACCCACCCGTGGCTGCACCAACACCTCCTAATCACTGTTGCACGGGTCGCTGCGCCTGCTGTGTGAGCGTATAGGCGTTCAGGCAGGGAAGAAGATTATTTGTCGGTGCATTAACAGCTTCTCCCACTGAGCAGGAGTGGATGCTGAAGCCTGATGCCATTCCTGCATTAATGTTTTAGTTGGATATTTTTGATTTAAGTTTTAATAGTCACGGACATCCAAAGAAGACTGCTCTTCTGATAAGTACAAGTAATTTGATACTGATAAAACGGAAAGCTACAGATGGTGTAAACTGTTTGTGGTCAGCATTAAGGGTTAAAGCTCTGTCTGTACTCTTCCTGTTGTGCTCTGTGTGGTGTCTGGCTCAACATTTGACCGATATACACTTGTAACTCTCAGTTCCTGCTTTTTTGCTTGTTAAGTCTTCACCAAAGACCGAAACAGTTTTTCAGGCCACTATAAGATCTGGTCTCTCAGGTCGCCGTGGTTTAATGCTTTTAGCCAGAAAGTGAGTGCACTGGCTGACCTGGTGGTGTGACAGTGGTCCAAAACAACACCTTAAATAAAAAAAAAAAATTACTAAAATCAGAGTGTTTTCTCCCCCACAACATCTATAAAAAGTGTTGTGTGTTTTTATCGTCTCTTTGGACGCTCGGGCACATTAACATCGTTGTTAAGCCAGTTCCTGTGTAGCTCAGGCGTCATGCTTGGGATCATTTCCTGCTGGAAACCAATTTTTTTTTTCCCAAGGGACAAGTTTCTTGCAGTCTGCATCAAGGCTTTCCTCCTGGGTTTCTCTGCATTCGTTCCTCCCTGACCCTCACCGGCCTTCCAGAGCCTGCTGCAGAGAAGCATGATGCTGCTTCACAGTGGGGGAAGGAATGTTTAATGTTTGGTTTAGGCCTACACCAAAAAGGGTGTTTAATCTGAGGGCCAGGAAGCTCAGTTGTGGTTTCACCAGGCCATAAAATGTAAATTTTAACATTTTTTCCCTGTCCCGTAAAGCTGCATCCTGTGAAGATAACTGTGGCTGTGTCTCTAATCTTTTATTTCACATAGGCCTACATCAAATACCGATACACAAGTCTGAAACGACGCTACGTGGGACCTCCACACCAAGATGGAGAAGCTCTGTGTGAAGTATTGTGCATCCTTTATTTGAACTGAAATGCATTCCCAGTGCCTTTTTTATGAGTACAGCCTTGTACCCCTGCTAATGTAACTTGCTTGCAAGTTGTCCCAGCTGAGAAGTCCATGTGTGAATCACATGAAAGCCATTACTGACAACTGTCAGCTCTAATGTGGAAGATGGACACAGGAGGAGGTCAGGTGACAAATTGAGAGCGCAAGATTTGTTATCAGATCAAGAGTCTGCTTGTTCTATGTCCAAGTTGGAAAGTACCTACGTGGAAAAAGAAATCATTGCGTACCGCCCTGCTGAAGACTCAAACTTAATATGGAGTCTCAGTCAGAATCGTAGCCTGGTAAATAGATTGGTGTCTGTTCCTGTCTTCAGAGGTGTGTGTTTGAGGGAGGCGGAGAGGAGGGGGTGTAGAGTTGATGATCTGGTTGCTGTGACGACAACCCCCCTCCTGTCTTTTCTCACCCCCGGCCTCCCATTCATCCCCATTGTAGTAGTTAAGCTCGGTTGCCCTTGGAGATCACAGGGGACAGTTTGGGAATGTGGCGTCCGGGCGAGTATGCATCACACATGATCCCACAACACGGGACAAAGAAAACTGTAGATAAACCAGCATGTGGAGAAAAAAATGTTGTCTCTATTTGTGTAAATGAGTTGCGTGCACGGTGTCTGAGGTTGAATCGTTCATGCATGAAAGTGGAACGTTTTAGAGCTGCTCTGATGCGCTGCCTCCGCTCCTGCATGCCGTGCGCACACCAGAGACCTGTAGCCCAGAATAGACGGTGGCCTTTATTGGCTGAGAACACGCTTGGGGCCAAATCATTTGAGTTTGCTCATAAAAACTCCCTCAAAGCGTAAGAATGGGCCCAGCCATGTCCTGTGTGACTGAAAGCGCACACGCAGACACTCCATGCACCTCCGAGTGCCAACATTTTAACAATGCTGTCTCTCTTGTTGCTGTTACTTGGTGCGTTTCCATCCGAGACACTTAAATTCCTGTCTGGTATGACAAATTATCTTTCGCCTTTCCCTCACTGTGTTCATTTCTCTTTCTGCCTCCCTTCTGTTCGCGCTCCTCTCTCCACTTTCTCACCCTCTCACATCGTGTTTTCCTATTTCAAACTCTCCATTTCTAACGTTTATCTTCTTCTTCCACTCGCCCCATCTTCGCTCCTCCCCCACCCTTCTTTTCCCAGACCTCCAAGATAGATTCCCTCAGGAGTAAAGTGGACTTGCTGCGCCTCCCTCTGGCCCTCTCCTCCAAGTCCATCAGCCATCACAAGAGCCAGCTGGGCGTGGTCTGGGAGAAAGGCGGCGGCGGCTCGGGGGCAGGAGTGGCCCGGAAACCCCGCCCACCGCTGACCTCCGACATGGACAACGAGTCAACGTACTCGGGCTACTCCTACAAGTCGTCCCACTCGCGAAGCTCCCGCAAACACAGGTGGAGGACCACGGGTTGCAAGATGGGCTGGGATTGGGATGTTTATTTTCGTTATCAGTTAATCGACTGATATTTTTGTTGTCGATTAATCATTTAGTGTTTAAAATGTCAGAAAATGGTTTAAAAAAAAGACCCTTTTTAATTTTCAAGTTAAAATTGCTTGTTTAATCTGACAAACTGTCACTCAAATTACTTTATAGAGGACAAAAACAGCAAATATTTACCTTTGGGAAGTTGGAGCAGGTGCATTTTGGCACTTTGATCAACTTATCAAATTAGCTATTAATCAAATAGCTGCTGATTAACATTGTCATTCGATTTAATTGGCTTGTTGTTTTCAGCTCTAATTGTGAGAGTGTATATTGTGTTTCCAGTGACGTCCTCTTTATACACTAGATATTTTTACCATATATCTATTTTAGCAATAAACTAGAGCTGAACAATTTAAATTTTTATTATTCAACAGTTATTCTTCAAGCAAAAATGCCCAAGTTTCTGTGAGGTTTTGCTAATTTTCTTTGATAGTAAACTGAATATTTTGGACTTTAGACTGTTTGTTAGACAAAACGAGACATAAAGACATTCATTACCTTGGAGTCAAAACAGGCAGAGAATAATGTTGAAAATGATGTTAAACGGTAACCCCATAAAAATTTGCACATATTGGCTTTAAATGCTCAAATAAAAAACAGTAAAAGGAAAAAAAATGACAACTGATAAAATAAAAAATACAAGAACACATGTATAATATATATCCTTTATATAATGCCCATTGTTTAATCTTCTCCGGTTTATATCATGTAAACAGACATTTGTTTTAGCTCAAGATTAAATAATCATATCAATGACGAGAGGATTATGTAAAACCTGCCAGGACAGGAAGTTTGTATTAATTATTGTCTATCCTTGGATAATAAACCACCTCTTTCACACTTTTCTTTTTCTCCAGGGAGAGGAGGGACCGGCATCGCTCGAAGACTCGCGACATCAACATCCGTGGAGACAAATCGGTGACCATCCAGGCTCCTGGAGAGCTGCTGCTGGACGCAGAGTCCACCAGAGGAGACGACCGGGTCAGAGTTTACTCTTATACATTACATCGTTCCTCTTAAGCTGCGCTCTGCCGTGCGTCACCAACACTGCTCTCTGCTCCCCTCTCTCCTCAGGATGACAACTGGGGCGAGACCACCACAGTGGTCACTGGCACCTCCGTGGACAGCATCTCCAACGAGGACCTGACACGGGTCTCTAAGGACCTTGAGGACTCTTCACCGCTCGAGTGCCGCCGTTACTTTGGCCCAGCGTTGGACGCTGTCCTGGGGTTCTTTGCTCTGGTCACCCCTCTGGCCTTCTTGGCCCTCCCACAGCTCCTGTGGCGGGATACGCTGGAACCTTGCGGCACGCCATGCGAGGGCCTTTACATTTCTCTGGCCTTCAAGCTCCTGATCCTCCTCATCTCCACCTGGACGCTGTTTCTCCGCCCGCCCAGAGCCACCCTGCCACGCTTCTTCATATTCCGCTGTCTGCTGCTGGCGTTAGTCTTCCTCTTCGTGGCGTCTTATTGGCTCTTCTACGGGGTGCGGGTGCTGGAGCCCAGGGAGACGGACTACAGGGGGATCGTCGGATACGCAGCATCTCTGGTGGACGCTCTGCTGTTCATTCAGTACCTGGCCCTGGTTCTGCTGGAGGTCAGACATCTGCAGCCTGCTTTCAGTCTGAAGGTCGTGAGGACCACAGACGGAGCTAGTCGCTTCTACAACGTGGGTTATCTCAGGTTGGTATATGTGGAATATCAGGGATATTATTTGTTTCTTTCATTTAAAAATGTTTTTGTAAACTTTGTTTTCATTTAAGATTTTTAACTTAAATTTTTAAATATGTATAATATTGCATTTTGTCTAAATCAGACATCAAACACTGTCAGCATATAAGGTTATCTTTGTAGTCCTGTCTGTTTATTAGCAGAATATCTCAAAAATTACGCACCATATTTTAGCAAAACCTGGCATGAAGTTAAGTCATGGTAATCATGAAGAACGGATTACCTTTGTTGTGGATAGCAACAGCATGTGACTGTTTATAAAACCACAAACTATTTCCTCATAAAACTAAAAGCAAAAATATTTGTCATCTGGATTCTTCTGTTCAAGATGATTTTATGTCGTATTGACCTACACAAATTTCTACAACCTTTTTAACAGCACCTGCTTTCCCTTCCCCTGCCAAAATACTAATTTAGTCTTTACCAAATTTGTTACATAACCTATTGAACCCCACAAAAATTCTTCATTTCTTCTTTTCATAATCCAAACAGTTTAAAGTACAACAGACAAATCCAAAGCACCTCTTCTCTCCCCTACCACTGGCTACCAATTTGCCTTCACAAACTACTAAATTCTGCTTATCACAAAGACACAAAGGATATGTGAAAGTGACAGGTGGTATTCTGATCACATCGACGATTTTCTGCCATTAATATCCGTCTAATTTTCTTCATATTCTCACAGTAAAACAAATACATTTTTCTCATGCATGCAACCCGCTGGGAGTGGCTTTTCTGCCTCTGGTGGTTCACCACTTCCTTATCTAACTCATTTTAATGTTGCCCATGAAGCTGCCAGCTTGTCATGGCTGATAATAAACCGTCTTCCTCTTTGTTGTGCAACGCAGTATTCAGCGGGCAGCGGTCTGGGTTCTGGACCAGTATTACAGTGACTTCCCGGTCTATAACCCTGCCATTCTCAACCTGCCCAAGTCCATCCTCTCCAAGAAGATGTCTGCCTTCAAGATCTACAACCTGGGGGAAGGTATAATGATCTTGTGGTACTACTGTTCTTTAACCTTTTTGTCTGCATCATATGTATATTTTAAATACACTAAATAGAAAACAAACACTAACTTGAACATGACACATAGTACGTTGCCTACGCTAACAATGACATATAATAAACAGATAAAAATGAGCAAATAGGTATGTTAATTCCCCAAATCATACACTGAATAAAAATGCCTATACTTTGCAGACGTACCCATGGCATGTCTGAATTTCTCTTCCTGCCAATTACATGATTGGGTCATTTTTAATTTCATTGTCTCTGTCTACAGAGAACAGCACCAATAACTCTACGGGGCAGTCCACAACAATGGTCGCAGCCGCTGCTTGCAGACGAGACAACTCCCACAACGAGTACTACTACGAGGAGGCGGAGGTGGAGCGAAGGGTCCGCAAACGCAAGGCCAGGTGAGGACATACCGACACAAATGCGTGGGCATATGAAGAGTCAGCTGAGCAAAGAGGTAGCAAAGGATTGTCTAATGAAATGACAACCAAGTATCAAACGAACAAATAGTCAGGTTAAAGGTGATGTTAACTTTGCCTATTTACACATCCAGCAGCTACGGGCCAAGTTTTTCTCCCGATATTCTCTCTCCTTGTAGCTTTGTTTTGGCCTCTACGGCCGTTTATGGAAATATCTGCTGAATTATAGGGGTGGGAATCACCAGAGACCCCACGATACGATATTATCACGATATTTATGTTGCGATTCGATTTTATTGCGATTTTAAATATATTGAGATATATTACAATTTACTAACTCTTTCCAACTTCCAATTAGGTCCCTAAAGTCAAACTTTGTCAACATCTGTTTATCTAAAAGATACATTTCTCCATTTGTTCATATCACTTTCTATCTACCTATCCTCTAGTTGGTCCTGTTAAGTTTCCTAGGGGACTAAAAAAGCAAAAGATTTTATGATTCTAGCATCAAAAAGTTAAAACTCCCATCTGCAATTTATACAATAAAATATCGATACTTGGCGCCCATGTATCGATACAGTATTGCCATGGAAAATATCACGATCACATCAGAGCGTTCTTGCTCAAACAGCTGCCTGGCAAGAAGGTGAACCAAAACAGTAAAGTTACGGGTTGTAAAAATAAAAGCAAGCAAAAGTGCAACCTTTCTTCACATGAACTGACCCTTTGAAAATCTAAAAATATTGATCAGGCAGCTTTAAATCTGTTAGTGACTCACTCCCTCTCCTGTTTCTCCTTCTTTCAGACTGGTGGTGGCAGTAGAAGAAGCCTTCACACACATCAAGCGTCACCAGGACGACGAGGCTGCCGCGTCCTCCCCCAAACACCCTCGGGAGATGATGGACCCCAGGGAGGCGGCCCAGGCCATCTTTGCCCCCATGGCGCGGGCCATGCAGAAGTACCTCCGCGCCACCAGGCAGCAGTCCTACCACAGCATGGAGAGCATCATCAACCACCTGCAGTTCTGCATCACGCACAACATGACCCCCAAGGTAAGGAAGGCTGTTTCAAGGTTTTTGTTTTATTTATGTACAGTACTTCTGCATGCTTAACTTATTGTCTTTTTTATTTTATTTAGATTTAATTGATTTTATGTAATGTGATATTATTAAAGCCACATTGTAACGTCATTCATGTGTATGCGTGCCTCTCTCAGGCCTTCCTTGAGCGTTACCTCAGCCCCGGCCCCACCCTCCAGTACCTGGACAACAGCAGGGGGCGCCAGTGGACACTAGTGAGTGAGGAGCCAGTGACCGCTGCTCTGCGTCAAGGCCAGGTCTTCTCCTTGAGACGCCTCGACTTCTCCCTGGTCATCACGGTGACGCCGCTCCCCTTCCTGCGCCTGGGCGAGGAGTTCATTGACCCAAAAAGCCACAAGTTTGTCATGAAGCTCCAGTCAGAGACGTCCGTGTAGGAGGATTACTAATGGACGTCAGAAAGGCGGTAGATGGTGAATCAAAGATACTAATCTTAGTGCTTTCAGGGTATCTTTTTATAACTTTTGGTATTACATAGTTGTTTTCATGTTAGTTTGTATTTTGTTGATGAAAACACAAATGATATGGCACAAACATCATGCCCTATAGGAAAAAAATGCACAGCAATAGAAATGCCCCTGTCTCAACAAGTTCCTCTTTTCTTTCTCATGTTTGACACTTTTCTCTAAGTGCTGACTGTTGACTTCTGATAATTGCCGGCGGACTGCTTGCAGTTCTCGAAATACTGAGTTTTTAGGAGCATTTCACTACACATTTAATGGAATACATTCTTTTGATAAAAGTTTGATCTTTTGGTTGAAACATTACCACATTAGCCACATTTGTAATTAATGCAACATTTATTCTAAAGAATATCCCCATGAAGGAAGTGGACTGTCTGTGGTAAATATTCATGTCCTCTAGTCTGCAGGACTTTTATATACATCAGACTTCAGAGGTTTCGTTGCTCGCTCTTTGTCAGATGTTATCTTACTTGTCTTTCCCCTTTTACTTGAACTTCTTGTTTCTTCTTGCTGAATGTGGCCTTTAAAGGTTAGAAATGGACAAAAGCAGATATTGAAACAATGAACTCTATGGCCTTGTTCAGACAGCCCAAATGTTTGGCATATAGATTGGTTTTATGTCTCAGCAAAAAACACACATGAAATGATCTTTTTGCAAAGCGGATACAAGCCACATTTGGAGGTGGTTTGAAATGGGTTTCCAATCGGATTTCTATCAGATCAGGTCTTGTGACACTCACAGCACAGCATACAATGGCGACATAAAACCAAAAACCTCAGAAGCGTGTCAGTGCATCCAAGCTGCATCACTGAGTTTGTCTGGCACGATGGGGAAGTTGACATGACAGCGTCACTGTTTGGAGGGCGAGATGATGGATCTCCATTCCTCATGGTGCAACTCATGCAGATAGGTCGGTGATTTCTGGACACGCCAATCTGATCAGACTGTCCGCACAGTCTGTCTCAAAGATCTTATTGGAGAAACTAAAAGTTTGATTTAAAGCCTAAAAGATCCCCCGGCCTTCTCTCACCTTTTGGACATTGGCTGGATTCTCACTGTCTGAATCAAAGGGGATGAAACTGTTTTGTTTTTTTTAACTTATCCTATTTTTGTTTCCACTGAATAGTTTACTGAGACTTTCTACTGAAAGTAACAAGTAAGAAACACTGTATGGATTAGATGCACTGGAAATGTCATAACTCTGTCTAGGTTTTGTTAAACCACTGCAGAGCTGTATTTTTTATGGTTACTACTCACTGCACTGACGACAACATATAACTTCTAAGCACAAGTTTTGTGCAGTAACACTGGTAGCAGATGTTTTCAGCCCTACAAATGAGGTTTGAATTGGACGAGCTCCAGTACCTACAGCCAAGGGCCACCAATGTGCTTCTTTTTGGCAGCTTGATGTTGATTACTGCCTTTGATATTTTGCATTACATGCGTGAATGTGTGTGTGTTTGGTGGAGCATGGCTGGATCATTAGCTGGAAAAAGAGGCTTTATAAAATCACTACACTTGCCCTTTAATTTTAGTTTATATTGTGCGCAGATATATTCCGTTGTTCAAGGTAACTGACACACAGAAACAATCCAAAACCCATAGATATTCAGTTATTATCATGAATAGATACCTTTTTGTTGTCTTTGCTTAAAAAAAGACTTATTTCACCAATCACAATAGTTAAGTGACTGATTTATAGACTAATCGCTCCACTACTAGAGTACTAGTTGGTGTCTAAAGAAATAATGAAGCTGCCGTATATTGAGGATGTTCATCCTGGTTAATCCAGCTATGGGTTGATACATGTTGTCTTTTTTTTTCACTCAAAGATGTCATTTTTTACACTACAGATAGAGATTATTGTGCCACTTACAAGCAGTTTACATGTACATTTCAATGCAGTTTTCTAAGGTTGTATTTTTCCTGTTTTGCGATGGATCCCTTCGTTGTATTCAATCTAAGCTCCTAACACTTGTCTCTGAAGAACTTCTTGTGTCTTTAAAAGCAAGATTGTTATTTTTACACTGTCTTTTTAGGGCTGGTTGATGTGAAAGGTTTTTAATAAATGATCTCATCCCATGTCTGAGTCACAAGTGGTCTCTTTCTAACACAGGAAGTGATACTGAAGTGTGGGAGTATGAAAAGCTTGAAGCTAAACATTTCCACTCTTTTATCAACGTGTAGGCTATTGGACAACACCTGCAGCACCTTGAAACCACCAAACGAACGAAGAAAAAAAAGCTAGTCTATTACAATAAAAATAGTAGTTATTTCTATAACAATAGAAAGAACTACTCAGTCTTTCCATACATGTTTGAAATAATTTACATTGATGTATCGGGAATTTACCCAAAATGACCATCAGGATAATGTTATAAGGAGTTTGTCAATTTTAAATATTAGGGGTTCATGAAACACGTGGTTGGTGTCACTATGCCAAAAAGGAAGGGTTAAGGAGTCCTTTATTAAAAAATAAAAGAGTCCATGACTGTTCCTCAGTGCGTAGGAACACGGCAATGATGAGACTTCAAATCCTGCTCCTTCCATTCCTCCAAGGTAGGTTTCCATCTGCCGAAAATACAATTGAACAGGAAATGTGCCGTTTCAAAAACTTTTAAATGTCTAAAAGGACTATTGAGATCAATCCTCCCTCTGCGGATTGAGCAACATGTTTATGTCTGTAGGTGGATCACTTCATGGAAAATCGTGAAGTTGTAAAAAAAAAAGAAAAAAAAAAAAGAAGAGGAGGAGGAGGTGGAAACATCGGTTTTCAACGGAACAGTAATCGTCATCAACAACGTCATCATGCAGCCAATCGGGTTCTCTGACATAAACGAGCCAATCAGAGAAAGTTTCCCTTTTTTTTTTCTACATATTTTTATGTGCTTTGTTGTTGATCATCAACAAGGAGCGTAACAACGCAGAGGAACATACAGATACATTTTAAAAATCCATTTAGGCTACTACTTTATAAGTCACCCAATAGTATTGGTCCAGAATACTTATCAAATTTGCTGTTACCTACTAGAACCCGCAGGTCCTCTTGTGGTGGCTTTCTAATTATTCCTAAAGCCTCAACCAAAACTTATGGTGAGGCGTCCTTTCAGTGTTATGGCCCGCGTTTGTGGAACAACCTTCCTGTTGGGCTGAGAGCAGCAGGAAATCTGGACATGTTTAAAGGCAAACTAAAATCAAGCTTTTAACTGAGCTGAATTTATTTGATTTCGTTTAAACGTGATTTAGCTATTTATTATACTTTTACTATTGATGGGCTGGTGTTTCGGGGTGGCAGAGACTGATGTTTTGGCTTAATCTTCTCTTTTTCCCAGGTGTTTATTTGTGGTTGGAGGAGTTGGGCTTATGGGAAGTATATGGGGTGGTACTAGTACTACATTAGCCTACTGTGGTTTTTAAACTATTGTTTTTAAATGGCTCTGTAGTGTGAAGCACTTTGTGCCAGATGTATTTGTATGAAAAGTGCAATATAAATAAAGATTGATTGATTGATTGATTGATACAGTAGGCCACAAAGCCAAGAGTAGACAGATATGACAAAATATAGTAAACTTAACATAAAATAACATAAAATTATGGATCTTAAATTTAAAATATATTTGGCTGAGAGTTCATGTGTCTTCAGAGCTTCTTTTTCCATATATTGTGTATAAGGTATTCACCATGAAGGGTAGTTATGTTGAGTAAACCACAAAGCAACGGGTGTTTTCAAAATTCTTCCTGGGACAATGTTTAGATGGGTAACATGGAATATTTATATTTATCTCTTGGACTTTAGTCACACTCTGGACCAACAAATACTATGTGCGATTCCAATCCAGCTGTTTGCACAGAGACAATGGCTGCGGTCAAATGGTTATTTTTGCTTAGGAAGGATCTTAACTGAGTGAAATGACCCTGAAGTGTTGAAGTGACAAGAACTGGTCAGAATCTCTAAAAGCTAAGGAAAGGTGCTTCAGTGCTTCCTTTCCTACCTCCTTTAGCATAGGGTATACTGGACCATCCTTTAGGAAAGGAAAGGCGAAAATACCATCCCATAATTCCTTGCAGCACCATTTATGGCGACGCAGCATTGTAGTTTCACCACAGCAGAACCACATAAACATAGACACAATGAACCCTTTTAATGCTTATGACACAATCCAAAATGTCTGAATATCCTTAGCTGAGCTCTGAAAACATAAATATTAATGTATTTTCTGTGAAATCCATCCAGTTAGGAGGAATCTTGAAAAACAAGCATTGAATTTCCACCATCATCATCGTAACAAAATACTATACCATAAATGTTGTGGAATCATGGAATGCACTTAAAAAAATATTTCCTATATTTAATAAATGTATAAAAAAGGTCACAGCACCTATGCCAGGAAACTTTCTCTTCTTAAGTCTGAATATAATTTACTCTAGGCACTTGCTCAATTTATTATTTTAATTTAATTATTATTCTAATGGCTCAACTTTCTCTACTTGTATATTTCTTTCCCCCCTCCATAATATTATCAATTTCAACAATTAAGTCCTATTTGTTTGTTTAACAACCACCTATATAGTATTTTGTTGTTACTTCCTAGAGTAATTGGTGGTTAAACGTACCCTGTGTACATTGAAGACATCTTTTCTTAAGAGATGTGATTCTGTGTTGGACATGAAACCTTACTGTTCTGCATTGAGTTTGTCATGTGATTTAAATAAAGTTTGTTTTGAAAAGTAAGCTAGAATAGGTGCAGTCAGATTCTCTGAGCACCATAGTTGTCTTTTCCTGAGCCTTAATGCAATTTCACATCTTTCCTTGCCCTTGTGACATTTTCCATTGAGGTCAAGGATCTTCTTATGACAATGAGCTGAAAAAACAAACTCTTCAGCTGGTTCAGGGGATGGGATGGTTGTAGCCTCTCATGAGTACACCAGGTGGATTAGCCCCATACAGCAGCAAAATATTTTGCTGTGACTGGAATGTTATAATTAGACAAGAAGTCCTGATCATTGAAAAGCTGACTTACCAAAAACATGTTATTACTGAACCAGTATTTTAAAAATATGGGTTTATTCTTATATAAAATATCTTTTACTGTAGTTGTGTTGTCCATCCACAATGGCATCTCTTGAAGCTACTGTTAACTCCAATTTTGAGACGTCACCTTTGCTACCCTATTTTCTTTTTGACATCGTCACAAAAAAGCCGAAAACAAAACAATGTTGAAAGAACGGAAATAGTTGACCACCTTTCTTTAAAATGTCACCAAAGGTCAGCTTTTTTGAGGGACGTGCTGTTTTTCTTTTGTTTATTACTGTTAAAAATATGAAAGACTGATAATGCTGAAACTTTTTTTATTTTAAATTGTGTTTACAGTGGCACTGGTTCAATCCCAAAGCGAAGTCTCAGGGTATGTTGGGGAAAACGTTACCTTGCAGTCAGGAGTTGACCCATCATGGGAACTTGATTCAATTGACTGGTCAATATTCACAAACAACACATGGATTGCCACCTATCGCCAAAAGAAGATAAACACTCAACGAGTCGATCGATACAAAGGGAGACTCAGTCTCAACACCTCTTCAGGTAAAAGACAAATCTGTTTTAGTGGAAGTGTAAAGAAAAGTAAAATTTTAATTCTCTCAAGTGTCTCTTCAATGTGTTTTTTCATTCATTAGGTGACTTGACGATTCATAATTTGACCCCAGAGGATGCCATGGATTACACTGTAGAACTCATCAACTCTAAAGCGCAGGTCAGCGGAAACAAGATCAAGCTGACAGTGAGAAGTAAGTACTTGCGTTCAACAGGAAGTTAAATGTTAAAGTTAAAGTTGATAGGGAAATTATTTTCACACATCGTGACTTAGTTTCCTTCTGAGTGAATTGCCCTTAATAAAATGAGTGTGACTTTATTGTTTCCCTCTTATCTTTAATACTTTCCTTACATATTTGTTGGCATACAGACTTTTCTTACAAAGTTCAGCTTGATGCTATCAAATATCTTGCTACTGTTTCAGGTCAAATGTTGCTACTGTTTTGAAATTTTGTCGAGAACAAAGTGTCATGAATAATCATCAACCTCTGCAGAACACCTCCAGAGACCAACCATACAGACTGTCACCAGTACATCTGCAAAGGAGGCTGTTGGATCGGCCTGCATTGTTCTTCAACAGATCAAGGTGTTGACTTCTCCTGGCAGATTAATCCTCCCAGTGTGACTGTCTTCAACATGTGTAATCCTGATGGCAACTCTGCAGCTCTTTTAGCATTTCTCAACACCACACAGAACCCAGTCGAATTCACCTGCACCTCCAGCAGGCAGATGGAGAGCACCTCAAGTGTTTTCACTCATAACTGTGATGGTAAGTTCACAATGAACTTAAAGGAAAAAACATAATACCGTAACATATGATAACATGATGACCATCATGCCAGTTCATGGTTTTAATTTCATGTTTGCATACAGACCTTTCTCACCTTTAGCATGTTGTTGACAAATATTTAGCTCAAGTCAACCATTTAATTTGGTTTCTTTCCTAAAGTGTCACTGCACCATAAAATCTTACATTATACAGTAGAATTCAAAAAAGACTTCAATTGTGCCATCGGGGAATTGTGTTTCCCAGAATCCCGTTGCCGTATCAGTTTTGGATGAGAAAACACTCAACTTGTTAACTTCATGCCAGTCCGAGTAGCTCATTTTAGATGTTTTCCCCATAATTATGTTGTTGTCTTTTCCATGTTGTTTCAGATGACAAGGCTTAAAGCCCAGCAACTTCTTCAGCCCAGGGGTCAATTTGGTGTTTTTTGTTTCGTAGGAGGCATCCTGGGAGGTTCACTGACATTAATTTTAATATACTTTTTCAGAGGTGAGAGGTCATCGTTGTAGGAAATTCTCCTCTGCTCCTCTCTGAAAAAGAAATGCATGACAATAATAAAATTACACTTTTAACATAGCAGAAATATTTTTTTTGTTTCATATTATATCAAACAAGTGAATTGAAATATACTGTGTGTCTGTATAGAGTTCTGTAATTATGTGTTAACCACTATATTCCATAGGTTGTTATTGTTAACATAGTTATTCCTTTTTCCTACTTTCTAACCTACTTTCTAATATGACAGAATATTTTAGTGTATTGCAGATGGAGATTTGCTTATTCATGTATTTCTTGCAACAAAGCAGAATGTAACTTTTCCCTCAGAAGTGGTAAATGAAGAGCCTTTTGGGAGTCGAAGGAGCCGGCTCCTGGAAAGAAACAGAGCGATAAGATCTGGCTCCCTTCAAAGGGACATAATTCCCTAGTTGGTGTCTGGAGAAATAATGAACCTGCGTATATATTGGGGATATTTGGGGTCAACATGGCCACCCAACAGGTTAATCTGTCCATGTGTTGATACATGTGCACATGTGTGTCTTTCCTTATATGTCCTTTGTACACTACAGATAGAGACTGTCATGTCACTTTGGGGGATGGCAGACATCTGTGTGGTTGTAAGTGATCGATCACCTGCAGTGGGTTAATTATTAAGTGAATCCAGCGTAGACACAGCAGGGAATCTATAACTTCCTCACATGCACATTGTTCTTGAGAACTTTTCTTTCAAAGCAAGCTAATTATTTTACACTGTTTTTAGGAATAAGTTTCAATTTCAATAAATAATTTTATTTAAAGTTATTTGTCCCATTTGAGTCACAAGTACAGACTGCAGGTCACAAGTCACAAGGAGGTGAACATTTTGTAGTTTAGACAGGAAGTAGCTCTTAAGTGTGGGAGTGTGGAGCATGTGATGCATGATGTGTAAAAAAACTCACAAAGTTACTCAAAGTTCAACAAATAGTATCTTATGTATTATTCAACAACTTGTACTGCAGAAATTGGAATCCACCTTTTTAAAGAAAAAATCTTGGGAAATAATACAACGTGTGGACACAAGACAACAGAACGATTCAGTCTGCTCAAACTTGTGAGAAAATATTTCAAGAGATTAAAAAAGTATATATTATAATGTGAGTGTGGAAGTGATCACCCAGCCAAAAAGATTCAATCATTCCTGAAAGACAATACGTGATCAATAATCTAATGCTCGTCTTGTTATTTCTGGCCCCACTTTAGATTTGAAATAGGCTTTTCATATTTTATGTCATGTTGCATTGTAACCACATGTTGTGTCGCTAAGAAAAAAAAAAGGAAGTCCCCCCTCACTTCCTGTGTGCTGACTGAACTAACTGCTGTTATATACAGTCTGTTTTAAACAGTCTATGGTTGTAACGCTGCTAAGATGAGAATTCAGATTCTCCTCATAGTCTTCCTTGAAGGTAGGTCCTGTTGTATTTGCTAAAAAATGTCATCGAACAGGAGCTGACGTGCTGAACGTTCGAAAACGTGTACCTAAATATTTAAAATGACAATGCAGAAGTAATTTCCTGACTTCATGAGAGCAGACTGGGGAACTGTTATGATTAAAAAGCAAAATACATGGCTAAATAATGTATCAGCTTCCATCACTGATCAGTTGAAATGTCTAGCTTAGCTTAAATTGAATATCAGAGGTAAGGGAAGATTAGCGTATTCATTATTTTGTACATTTATGCACCAACAAAAGAAAGCAGGAAGAAGCATTTAAGGGAACGCGGTTATTATCGATCCCTCGATGGACAAAACACCACAAGTATATCGGTGATCTCAAAATGTGTGGACATACACATTATTATGATTATTATATACTGTATTCACATACCCTATCCTGGAAAATGTGTAATATATCTGGACAACTATTATATGGATTGCCATGAAAGTTTTTACAGACACCATGCGGTTGACATTTGTGCTTCAGAGTAAAATGTCTTTGGATGGATTGTGTTGAAGTGAATATGCTGCAGATATTCACTTCACCTTGAGGATGAACTTTAATGAGTTTAGTGATATTGTGACGTAAAAGTTCTCACTCATTATGTGAAATATATCAACTACTTAATGGATTGTCAACATTTGTTTTTATAAATTTGTGGTTCACAGATGATGTTTCTGATGACTGATCTACAGACTTTTCATCTTGCACCACAATGGAAACCCTAAATTAAGAAAGAGAACATGGTGAACATTAAACCTGCTAAACATCAACATGCTAACATTATCAGTGTTAGCATGTTAACAACATTCACAGAGCTGCGATGGCTGCAGAGACTTATTTACATTTATGATCTGAAACTTAAAAATGAATGATTTCTGTCTAAGAATAGGAAATGATACATTATTTACAAGTTAAATGAGGGGGACTGGAGCAAATTCCAGCTGGCATAGGATGAGAGGTGGGGTACACGCTGGACAGGTCACCAGTCAATTGCAGGTTACAGAGAAACAACCACTCACATTCACAGCTAAGGGTAATTCAAAGTGATTTTTTAAATTGTGTTTACAGTGGCACTGGTTCAATCCCAAAGCGAAGTCTCAGGGTATGTTGGGGGAAAGGTTACCTTGCCGTCAGGAGCTGACCCATCATGGGAACTTTCTTCAGTTGTCTGGTCAGTCTTCACAAACAACACATGGATTGCCACCTATCGCAAACAGAAGATAAACACTCAACGAGTCGATCGATACAAAGGAAGACTCAGTCTCAACACCTCCTCAGGTAAAATACAGTGGAAGTGTAAAGGAATGTATAACTTTAATTCTCTTGAGTGTCTCTTCAATGTATTTTTTCATTCATTAGGTGACTTGACGATTCATAATTTGACCCCAGAGGATGCCATGGATTACACTGTAGAACTCACCTACTCTAAAGCACAGGACAGCAGAAAGAAGATCAAGCTGACAGTGAAACGTAAGTACTTGCATTCAACAGGAAGTTAAATGCTGAAGTTAAAGTTGATAGGGAAATTATTATTTTCATACATCGTGACTTAGTGTCCTTCTGAGTGAACTGCCCTCAATGAAATGAGCGCGACTTTATTGTTTCCCTCTTATCTTTAATACTTTCCTTACATATCTGTTGGCATACAGACTTTTCTTACCAAGTTCAGCTTGATGCTAACAAGTATCTTGCTACTGTTTCAGGTCAAATGTTGATACTGTTTTGAAATTTTGTTGAGAACAAATCGTCACAACTAATCAACAGTTCAAATCATCAACCCCTGCAGAACACCTCCAGAGACCAACCATACAGACTGTCACCAGTACATCTGCAAAAGAAGGCTGTTGGATCGGCCTGCATTGTTCTTCAACAGATCAAGGTGTTGACTTCTCCTGGCAGATTAATCCTCCCAGTGTGACTGTCTTCAACATGAGTAATCCTGATGGCAACTCTGCAGCTCTTTTAGTATTTCTTAACACCACACAGAACCCAGTCCAATTCACCTGCACCTCCAGCAGGCCGATGGAGAGCACCTCAAGTGTTGTCACTCATAACTGTGATGGTAAGTTCACAATGAACTTAAAGGAAAAACACAATACTGTAACAAATGATAACATGACAAACTTCTTCCCAGTCCATGGTTTTAATTTTAAATAGTGCCTCCTAATTATGTTGTTGTCTCTTCTACGCTGTTTCAGGTGAAAAGCCTCAGCCTCCTGAACCCCAGCCAACCCAGCCCACATGTAGAAGTGTGTTTGGTTTTGTATGCTTAGGATTCTTCCTGGGAATTTTACTGGCAGCAATTGCTTACTTTTGTAGAGGTAAGAGGAGACATCAACACCGTAGGAAAAATCTTTCTCCTTCTTACTCCAAACACAGATTATGTCTCGGCTGAGCTTATTATATTATTTGTTCTGGTGAATCATCAGAATCTACTGAGCTCCTGAGGAGACATGGGCAAAAAAAAGACATGACAAGTATCTAGTGCACACAAGAAAGTATCTGGTGTGCACCATTTTCCAACTTATGTGTTCATTTACTACTTGAATCTGCTCCCTTTTCTCTTCACTTCTCTTAACCCACACTCAGACACACACCTCTGGTTTCTTACAGTGAACACAGCACTTGACTCGCCTCTTTCTGTCTCCCTCTCTCTTTATGAGTTTCTCCATCAGCAGCACGTTTCATAAAGTCGCTGCGTTTAATTTACTCAACTGCGATTCCATTTTCAAGTGTGCTGCATGTGGAACTAAACCAACCAGGTGTAGCACCAAAATCTGTGACCTATCAGATTCTGTGACTACACCCAAACGATGATGTTTTCCTAACCATAACCAAGTACTCTTCGTGCCTAAACCCAACCAAACTACAACTGCTTCACATCGTCAACAAAGCCTCTGGCGCTTAGCCTAACTTCCCATTTGGGTCACAGAATCTGATAGGTCAGACATTTTGGTGTCACACCGGTACTGAGTGACATCTATAGTGGTGCGTTCACTCGCGCTCCGTAATGTAAAATTTCCACCGTGTGCGCATCCTGTAACGTAATACCAGAAGACATCTCTCTCTGTGTTTCTCTGCAAAATACTGAAAAGGGTCGTCAAATACACTTTGGCAATTGTAAATATCCTGTCATAATATAATCTCTTGGGCAGCTCGCCCAATTAAAGCATATGTCGAAAACACTGGATTTAAAGGGAGCACAACCTGTAGACCTGTATTTTGAAAATGTCACACCATGAACCGTTTTTACTGTCTTCCACCTGCTGTGTCAAGTGACTGTTACGGCTCAGTCATGATTGCATGATCATGCTTTCAAGTTGGACAAGTTTAAATAGCCCAAGACGGAAGATACTACTACTACTAATAATAATGTCCCGGGGGGAAATAACAAGGTATGAACCGAGCCTTGGCTCAAAAATGGAGGTCTGACCTGAACCGTAGATTTGCTGAATCGTTACACCGTAACATCAGATATTATCTCCTGAGCACCAGTTAGTTTGTCATGGGCATGAGAAACATGGATTTTTTTTAATTGTTATTCATTTATTTGCCCATGTCCTCTAAGGGGTTATGTAATAATCAAAATGCTTAACTGCAACATTTAATTACTTCAGCTATATGTTGACATCAGGCAACAACAGAATTGGAACAACTGCACTACAGTTCGGCATTGGTGTCATTTCATTTAACTGCTAATACAGGTGAACTCCAAGCAATATTAGTGGATGCAATAATGCCAATGTGGATCCTGTGTGTACTCCACCTCCCTCTGGATGACTTTCTAATGTTGTGGAATCCAATATGGATGCTGCATACCTACATCAGCATCATACACAGCTCTACCAGTGTGACATAATACAGGGTGGGCATCACCAAAACTGCATGTATTTCATCTATGGGTCTTCCTGCCAATGACTAAGGTTTGCTGGATGACACAAAGTAAAAAACAACTCCTCTGATTTTGAATTGAACAATCTCTGAATAGAAAGAAATAGCCATGAGGCTGCAACAGGTGAAAGTCTAGGTTGTGGTTTATCTTGCTTTCTGTGCACCACTTTCTTTCTCCACAACCCCCTCCTCTTTTTGCAGAGCTGCAAGCCACACATACAACTTTTGTTGTGAAATTACAACTACTTCTGAACCAAGAATAGAAAAATTGACCGAGTTGTAATCCTTAAATAATTAGCAGTACATGTTTTGTTTAATTACAGAACAAATCAAAGCTGCTTGGAAATGGCTCAAAGGTAATTCATTCATACAGCCATATTCAGATTGAAATGGTCACTGTTACATAAATTCATTTGTATTCTTTGTTATTTTCCAGAAAAACTTCAATGCACAAACACAGTAATCTAAAGGTAAGCACCTGTTTCTGTTTTGACCGCTCAAGGTTTGTAGCAGTGAGTAGTTACAAAATGTCATGATTTTGAGAAGTGACCAAGTTTCTCTCTCCTTCTACCCTTAGCTTGGCAACTATTAAAGACATTAAAGTTTCAAGACGCCAGAAAAACATCAGCAATGTCTACAGACAGAGGTTGTGCAGTATTATCATGTAAAGCTAATACATAAATGCTCTATATTTATTTATTAGGTAAAAGCAGAACCACATGAAAGAAATGAATGTATCAGACATCAGACTATTTATTGTCACACATGCACAAGTACACAGTGAAATTTGTTTCTTGGAGTAAACCTCCGGGCTGCAGCTATATTCAAGCTGTCACTGAGTTCTGACACAATATAATGAACACATGTACAATCTAATGCAAAACACCAAACAATTTTCCAAAACTTCAGGTTCAATAATCAGGGGAACCAACACAGAAACATTGTACATGTGTTATTTGTATTGTGTCTTCCTCATTTAGACAAGGGATTGTCTGCCTTAGTGGTATTTATTTATAAAATAACACACTTTCTAACTTGTTTTGGAAAGTGCTCTGGTACTGATTTCATTGTTGTAAAAAAAATCGGAGAAAGCTGATTCTGAAAATGTTTTTTTAATAAATCTGTGAGCATGGTTTGATATTAAACCCAACCAGCAAATATGTGTCTGTATGAATATAAACACTTAGTTTCAAAGCTTTATTGATCATATTAATTCTCAATACTTTTGTACTAGTTAGCTTTGAAGACATAGTGTTGTTTTGTATCACTGTTTGTCATAACTATGGTCAAGTTGACTATGGATGCCAAATGTTTTATACCATTTTCCATTGAAGTATCTTAGTTTTTTACATTTTAAAAATAAAGATATCAATCAATCAACGAATCAATCAATCATTGTTTGTTTGCTGCCGCTTAGTATGAGTAATGCAGTGTCAGTTTGTGGCACGTGGTCCTTCAGAGCGGCCGAGAGCTTGAGATATGTGACCCTCAGTCATACACATAGACAATCAGACAGTTCATCCTTTATAGTGAGATGAAGCTGCTACAGCACCAAATATTAGCTAAATGGGGCCAAATTTGTCATGGTCACTGAAATATCACATCATCATCATATCACGTCCATCATGTCCATCAAATGTGGTTGTAAAATGTTCAGGAGATGTCACATTTTAGCAATAGAAGCCTTGCCCATAGCAGATGAGGAAATGTTTATATTGGTGTAGCAAAACTACAACGGTACTCAACGGTGTGCAGTAGTGCTGTAGTACTTTCGAGACCGGTCTTAAGACCAGTTTTAATGGTCTTGGTCTCGTCTGGGACTCAACCGCATTTGTATTTGGTCTTCTCTTGGTCTCGGACATTGAGGACTCTGGATTTTTTTTTTCAAGACCAGTCAAGACCACAACTTTTGGAATTGATTTTGCATTGTATGATTTATTTGTTAACATCTTAACTTTGATTGGATGGAAAACGTATTGCTTCATATGCAACCAATAACCCTAATTAAAAATGTGTTATTACCGTTAACAACTGTCCCTGCGATGGTAAGCATGGAAAAGGAGTGCTGAATAAACATGCTTAAGTTGATTTCAGCGCTTAGTGTTTGTATGTGGGTGTTTTAATGGGAATGTGGATATTTCAGATGAATTTGAGAAGTACCTGTGATCTCGTTCCGTATTTTATTGTGTGTCATGTAATGTGGGGTACTGGTCTTGGTCTTGACTCGGTCTTGCCCTCTCTCGGTCTTGGTCCTGACTTGGTCTCAGCCCCTAAAATTCTTGGTCTTGTTTTGGTCTCCATAAACTCTGGTCTTGGTCTTGACTTGGTCTCGATTTGGGTAGTCTTGACTACAACACTAGTATGCAGTACTGGCACTTCTAGGTTTTACTTTTTGACACTAGGGCTTTTTCTTGTGTACAGGCACTTCTCACAAGGTAGAGTCTCCTGTTCCTGTTCCCTGCCTGCTAATCTCTGTCTGCAGGGACAGAGGGAGAAGCTCATGTGATTTCATACTGCATGAATGCTTATTTTTATTGACAAGTAAGAACTATTATAGTATTGTAGCATTAACAAATGAAAGACCACTGTACCACTGTAGATTGTTTTTCTTGCACAATAATTTAATGAAATAAAATGATTCAAATGTTACAAATAAAGTGTAACCTAAAAATATATCAATAAATTACATCACATTAAATTACATGCCAACTTGTGAGTAGGGAGTACTGGCATCTTTCTGGCCACTTAAAACACTGACTCAGTCCAGAGATGTCTTGTACCAAATTTGGTGGCGTTTGCTCAAAAATTGTGAGAGAATTGTGAAGAAACAGATTTTGACTATAAATTCAAAATATCGGCAATATGAAACAAAATGTGAAACAATAGATTCTTCAGGACCCACAGAATCCAGGGAGAAAAAATAATGTTGTTTCTGAGACTTCAAAAGGTTCATGAAGTTCATTGTAATAGCCCCACCATCTGGCCAAAGTGCAACAAATTCAACACTGCCCTCCATTATGTCATCAGCAACACACCAGCCAAGTGTGAAGCTGATCGGTTCTTGAGAAAATCAAAGGACAGACAGACAGAGATTATTTTATTTATAGTTAGATATCATAAATTGACTAAATGCAGGGTTGAGAATAAAGTAAGATGTGGGTTTTAATACAATGTAAATGTGAACAATATGTGAATTGAAATGCACATAAACATAGAGACTAAAATAAAACAACATGCTTGCAAAAAATATTTCAAAAATTTCAATAATGGCATCTACCAGCTGAAGAGTGTAACTACGTATTCTCTAGCATGAGTGAGTGTTTGTTCTAGTTTTAAATGTTTCAATCGGTGTATTTTTATTTTGACCATCTAAATTTGGTATATATATTTAAAAAAGTTCCGATCTTGTGTTTTTGTGGTGGGGTTAACTCTTCACAGTTACTTTGTGTCATGTTGTCTTGATTGCAATTCATAAATATTAGAGTAAATTAATAGTTTAATGTAAGACACGTTTAACTGGTAATGCAATCTGCATCTGTTCAATATATGTATGATCACAACTGCATAAAAGGATAAATTCACAGTACTTATATTTCCATTTGTTTTTCAACTTTATAGTTCTGTTCTTTAGTTACAGATTACAATTTTTCATACCCTTCATGTTCAGTAAATAATGTGTCTCGTAATTGGCAAATTGATCATTTTAAATGTGAATATTTCTGTGTTTCTATGTGTTGAGAAAATTCTCATCTTTCCAAGAAAAATATACTATTAAAAAAACTGGGATCACCTGGAAAATGCATGATCCCAGAGCTGAAAATGTTGTTTTTACTGAGCTCATGAAGCCTTGACTTTTTAGAGATGCAGTGATGCTACAAACATGTGCTGATGTTATAGAATATGATGCATTATGCACTGCTGTAGGTTAAACATTATATAAATAAAGGATCTGAATACTTTTTCCACCACTGACATTCACAAATTACTTGCAAAGTACAGTTCTTGCATTAGAAGACATACAAAACACATAAAACATTTAAACAATATATTATCTGTATTTACAGAATTTACACTATTAATACAACAGGGGCATTAGGCACTCACTATATAATGGCAATATATTATATTATTTATAATATATAGCAATACAATGAGGGGAAGATGCAATAGTTTTACAAAATTAAAAATAGAACACATGCACAAACATGAGGTTGTAGTCTTGTACTGTTTTATGCCAAGTGTTGCACTTTTATATCTTCATATTACCATTAATTATTTTGGGCTGCACCTTTTGCAAATGTTGCTTTGAGCAATGTATATTTATATTCTTTTTTTCTTAAAGGAAATTCAAGCTATACATCAGGCTATGGCCCTCTAAACATCTTGGTAGTGCGACGTGGGGGGCTGCCTCGTGCGATTAAGCTGGATCTTGTCATACACAGTCTGGGGCTGGAAGAAGAAGAAGAAGAAGTAAAAAAATACTCATCAGCGTCACAATCAGAGACAAGACTCATTTTAATGAAGAGTCAGTTTCTAAAACATTTTGTGCAATATGAGGAAGAAATGTCGCAAGCATAATTTCAACATTCAGGATCTCTATCTTCCATATCTTCAAGCCACTTACATAAAATGAAATAAAAATGTTACTGTCTGAACCTGACCAGGATGTTTGCTCTTATTAGCAAAGGTTAACAGACTTGACTTACTGTTTGTCAGTTACACAGTAACTGACATTACAGACAGTTTACTGACTTGATGACTTTCCTCTGTAACATTTTAACATTAACCATCATCCTGTAGCTGCTGCTTGTGACCACAGCACGACTATCTTTGTGTCAGCAGTCATTCCATTAGTATAAGAGCTGGGTGGGTATTTTACTTTGAACCATGCTCATGGTCCTTTTTACACTTAAATAAACACAACGATAAAATCATAATACACTTTCACATAATCAACATAACTGAGGGAAAAGTAACTGCAGCTACATGTGCTATCTGTTATATAGTAAACTCAATTTACAGACTCATCTACGAAAACTTCAAAGATAAAGATTTTGCTCTTACCGCATGTTTTTCTGGATAGACTCTGTTATCAATGGTTTCATACACTGAGCAAGGCTTCATGGTCCCCTGGAAGTTTGAATGTGCATGCATCACAAAAATAGGACATCAGAAACACGCATAACTGAGTAAAACATGCATTTCATCCTTTTACAACAAGCGTTCATTTCTTATAAAAACTGATGTGGGTCATTTGTTCAAAGCAGTGTGCAGACAGTAAATCCAAACACATAGCCTACTTACACCTTCAGTTGCAACTTCAGTGATATCAGCGCATTAACGGTGAGGTCATTTGAATCGCTGCCTGGTAGATTTTAATGAAGAAACAAAAAGCAAAACAAGCAAAAAAGTAATACATCAGTCATATATTTAAATAAACTATTGACATTATAAAGTTAAAAAGGGACACCCTGCTTTTCAATGTAGCATTACTCACCTACTCGTCTTTGTTTGTTGTGACAAACAACCACCACTATTCCAACTAAAATGACAATCATCAAACAACCTGCTCCTGCCAAACTCAGGAGAACAACAAAGTCCACTGGCTCTGCAAATGATAACATTATTACTGTTATTATTATGATTGAGTAAAAGTAACAGTCATCACATTTGTGCATGGAACTGATAAAGCAGGAATACTACTATGTGTATACAATGAGTATAAAAACAAACCAGTGGTAAACTACAGAAATTTCACTTTTTACTAATAGCAGTTAATAAGAAAAGAAGACGTGTAAGGATAGTCTCTAATCTCAAGTAAAACTGATATTACAGCAAGTAGAAATTATGATATTAATCATCAACATCATCAGTATGATCCATGTTCTCCTTATTCATAGCTGTTGGAGCATTTATCAGCTTGACAAGATGGTTGACTGTTTATACTAACAAGACCACAACTGGGTCACACTTTAAATTTAGAGTTTGTGGCCAGTACATGAGAAAACCAAGTTACTTGTCATAACTGAACAATTGCATTGGTCTTGTATTTTATCTTACACAATTGGCTTACATAAAATTATCTATTGTCTAAGGCAATTCAATCTTTAATTGTGAGGAAGTTAAGGCACCCTTTTTTTAAAATGATAACCAATCAGAACTACAGCAGCTAAGCAATAATTTGAATGGAAAGAAATTTGGAAATAACATTGGAGATATTCAAAATTAAAACACTTTGCTTAATAGAAACAGAAAAAAGTAACTTTAATTGTACTACACAGAAAATAATCAGATATATTTAAAATTATTACAGTTTCACTATAATTTATCTTAATATTTTAAACACTGGAACTGCAGCATCATTTTGTATTATATAGATTTTAAGAATGATTTATGTAACATAGAGAAAGGTCCAGAAATTTGTCCTCTTTCTCTTCTTATGATTCATAAAGACATTATTAAAAACATTGCCATGAATTCAACACTAATAAACTATAACCACATTTCCGCACATACTTGGTATAGGTTCGTATACTTGTGTGTTGTTGCTGCACGTCACTGTTTTGGTTGCTGACTTCTCACTGAGAAAATTGTAAACAGTGCAGGTGAAATTTGTGTCTCCGTCCTCTGGCCTGATGATGTATGGGAGCCTGGAGCCACTTATTATTTGGTTCCTCACAGTCCAGTTGTAGCTGACATTGCTGTTAGAGGTTGCTCTGCACTCCAGTAAAACTGTGCATGAGTTAGTCGAGATGTTCCAGGTGGAACTGCCAGTCAGGACAGGCTGTTCAGTTATGGGCTCTGTTGAGGCAGGTGGAAAAGATAGAGAGTGTCAGTTGTAGTTAGACATCACAGCTGAAGATCTGAATTAATTTGGTAAATCTATTATCAATGTACAAAAACCCCCACCAGGAAATCCATGTACAGCAGAACTAGACCCACTATACACATAATTCACATCAGTGGAAATCCTTAAACCTTATTTTAACCTTTTATTCCACATCTAAGCCTGATAAATCCTGTCTGTTTGCTCCCATAACTCAAATCTGTATAAACCAAATGGTGAAGAGTTGCTAAAGATAATATTTTGAAACACTGGATCAAAGTATACATCAACAATAATCAGAAAATCGGGCCTGAAAAGAAATAATAAGGCAGCTAAAGCAATTCATGATTATGGACTGGCTCATTTTAACTGACTACACACTGGAAATCCATAAGCATAACAAACATTGCCACCAAGAAAAAATATTGTATGTGGACACAATTTAAATAAATGTATGAAAAGTATGATTGTATTATATCACAATACATTGTGTCCCATTATATCACACCACAAACATTAAACATCAGTAGGCTGTGGTGGTCGAGGGTGGTGCACAGGCAAAACAAGCAAACAGAAAACCTCTGCATGTGTTGAGATCTCTCTGCTATCATTGTTATGGTATCTGTTCAATAAGAATCAATCAGTAAACCAAATAAGTAATTAATAATAAATCATCATTTACAAACCCTTACTTGGGTAAAGAACTGCCTTACCATGAACGTGCAGGTTGATGGTGATGGTGTCCCTTTGTGTGTCATTTGCCTCTGACTCAAATTTGAAATCACCAGAATCTTTAAGAGTCAGGCTTCTCAGTGTTAAACTAAAGTTTGTGGGGTTTAGTTCTAATCTGCCCTTAAACTGCTCTTGTTCAGGACCATCCGTATCTTTTTCTGCAATTTTTAACTCTCCATATCTCCAAATTGCCTCGGTGACCCCTTCACTTGGTAAGCATGATGAAAACTCCACGGTGTCTCCAACTTTTTTATGGAGGACACGTTGACAACTGGAAGCCTCCACATCTGAAACATTAAAGCGCAGAGTGAGTATAACCTTTTTGAGCTTCCAGGCTTGTAGTATGCAGAGTGTAATGATGCATGTTAATATACTTAACATAAAGTAGCAGAGCATGTTATGAGATTAAACATAACACGTTTAATCACATCATCACATAAATGACATGATATAAAACATAAGTCGACATGACCTCATAATGTGACATGCCACCAGCAAAATATCTTCATTCAGGATGTGTTGGTATGCTTGTTACCTATCAGCAGTCACCACATGTCACGATCGTGATCTGTGCCTTGGTTTATTCTGTACTTATCTGTGGTGTGGTGTTTGATTCATGCTTTGTTTCTGTTTCAGTTTTCCTCACCGTCTGTTTTATTGGATATTTAATTATGACCTGTCTGTGTTCTGTCTGCTCCCCTGGTCCATCACCTTGCGTGCCTGACCTGTTCGTGCTCCCGCCCTCCTTGTTAGCCAGTTTATAAATATCATTTCAGTTCTGCTCTGTCCTTGCTGGTCCGTTGTTCGTCTCTCTGTCATATGTTGTCTGCTTGCCGGCCTCTAGGTACTGTCTGCTTTGGCGTTATTCTTTGATCAGCCTGATCTCCAGGATTATTCTGTTTAGTGTTGTAGTCAAGACCGCCCAAACCGAGATCGAGTCAAGACCAAGACCAGAATTTATCGAGACAGAGACAAGACCAAGACTTTTTAGGGGCTGAGACCAGTCGAGACCAAGACTGAGGAAGGGCGAGACCGAGTCAAGACTAAGACCAGTTCCACACATTACATGACACACAATAAAATGTGGAACGAGATGATAGGTACTTCTCAAATTGATCTGAAATATCCACATTCCCATAAAAACTCCCACATACAAACACTAAGACCTCAAATTGTTTTACTTAGGGTTATTGGTTGCATTTGAAGCAATACGTTTTCCATCCAATCAAAGTTAGGATGTTAACAAATAAATCAGACAATGCAAAAACAATGTATTGATATTCCCAAAGGTATGGTCTTGACTGGTCTTGAAAAAAAATCCTGAGTCCTCAATGTCCGAGACCAAGACAAGACCAAGTATAAATGCGGTCGAGTCCAAGACGAGACCAAGACCATCAAAAATTGGTCTTAAGACCGGTCTCGAGTACAACACTAATTCTGTTATGGACTTTGAATTTTGCTGCCCTGCAGACCTTTGTTATGTGCATTACCTTTGTTGGATTTGGACACTGCCATTAGTTCACTTCCTTGTTAATAAATACTGTGAGACAGTACCTGTTTTGCCTTTGTGTCCTGTAAGAACCTGCCTAAGCACACGGGATTCCTGACACCACTGGTTTCCTTTAACTATACCGACCCTTACTCTAACCTCGACAAATAAATTTAGCAACATGACTTAACTTTATACTGGGCGGGAGGATCAGAAAACATTCAATATGAGTCATCTTTTCAGTTGTCATTTGGGTTGCCGGGACTGTACTAACAAACATCAACAACTGTTTCCTTTAAGGACATGTTAAAAAAAGACATACAGTAATAGTGTTTGAAGCCCGCCTGGTCACTGTTGCCTCATTTCCAAAGAAAAAGGCAGTATAAAGCCGCAGACTCTGACCTCAGAGACAAAGGTAAAACAAACGCTGGCTTTATTCATCACTTTCGGTCAGTGCCGCTGCTACTGGTGGAAAGTTCTCTGGAAAGGTTCACCTGTGCCGTCATGTTGTGTGTGTAGGTGTGTGTGAGCGAATCTAATAAAGCCACTATGTGCTTGCTAGAAACTAACTAGTGACACAGTATTAAATTGTAAGCAGAGCAGTGATGAAATTTGATTACCACTTCACTCTTCTACTTCTGCAAATACCCAAATACCATGTATGTTCATGTGTCATGTATTCAACTAATTTACTGCATATGCTGTGTGACCAAGTATGGCTTATCAGAATATAGTATTTTAGTGTGTTTTAAGGTACTTTTTGTTTTAAGGTACACCAAATTAACCAATCCTCATAAAAAACAAAGAGGAAGTAACAGAAAGTATGATCCATCCCTGAATTGCGACAAGATTTTAAAGTTTGTAGCCAAGCAGATGCAGCAGGAAATTTGCTGACAGTGTACCAAAGAAATGCAAAGCATATCCGCAAATAGTCTGTTTTGCCTATTCATGAACTCAAAACCACTTGAAATAGTGAGGGGCTCAAATTTTCAGTAAATGTTGATGTAAATTACTAAACTAAAGCTGTTTGAATTATTTTTTTTCTCTTTGGATGTGCCAGTTCTAAAGTCAGTATATTGCTACTGTCGCTTTGTAGCCACAGCTGCATATCTCACAGATTAAATGCAGTCCTCTTGACTTTGCAAACACACAAGACAAATGTAGGCTTCTTCCAAGGAATACTAATCATTTCCAGAGATGATGTGTACACATCCGGTAAATTCTGCAGTCTTGACCTACATGCTCTTTTATCTATTAAGTACCATTTGGCAGAGTGCATCAAGCAAAAAGAAAGAAAAAAGTAAAACATTTAAAAGTCATAAATGTACTAATCATACATACCTTGAAGGCAGATCCCAAGAAGCAGCACAGCAATGCATTTGAAAATGCATATCAGGCAACAAAGCCGACCACCAACCATCTCTGCGGGGAAAGGAACAACGTCTGTTTCCTCTTCTTGTCTATCAAACTGTGCCATGACATGTCAGCACTTAAAAAAAAATTTTAAAGAGGGTGGAGAGTGGGGGAAGGTTCCTGTCAACAAAGAAGAAGCAAAAGAAGAGGCCCAGCCTGACACACAGTGCATATAACATTTAAAAAGCAGCCAAATCAGAAAGAACACAACATAAGAAATATTAAAAATGCAAGTTCAATAATAAAGGAACATTGGTCACGTTGGTCAGCTGTTACATTGTATTACACTGTACTACTCTACCATAGCACTATTTTCTTTCTATTAGGTGACAAACAGTAGATGTCCATGATTGCGTACAAACTCTTTTAGTCATGAACCTATACTATATAAAGTCGGATCTACCCTGAATGAACTCAAGCTAACAAATAATGTATCTACAGACAACTGAAAGTAACTGTATCTGAGCTAGATGTGGAAGACTCAAGGTAGGGGTCCACATGTGAAAACCTTTGAGCAGGAAGCCACATCGTGTCATCAGATATTTCTAGACGAGGAGATGGTGAAGCGATTACATTTCTTTCCTATCATGCATCAGTTTTGGTTCAGAGCTCTGCTGGTGTAAATGAGTCCAATAAGATGTCAAGAATGAAAACCAGTAGGGCTCAGAGTCCTTCAGGAAGGACACTGTAATTCATAGTACACTGGAATCAGAACCGCTACTGGGAATCAGTGGAAGACGGGATCTTTACCCCTGCTCCCTCTTGCCCACTCAGAAGCTGATATTTCAAGATTCTGTATTTATTATTGATTTATTAATTTGCCCCATCTGCATTCTGTCCAGTGCTATTCTCCTCCACACAACGTGTAAATAAAACCCTGAGATGTTTACTCTGTAGGGGATGTGCTTGAATTATAAGGTAAATGTCTGAGTGCATCTTAAGCGGAACTTCTAGTTTGTGTGCTGTGTAGTCTTGAGCACTTCTGAACACGGAGGGAAGTGAACTACACAGCATCAAGATAAAAGGCTATCTCTGTGGCTCATCACAGACGAGTGGTGTTCATTTTAAAGAAGGTGAATGTACATGATGACTGCCCCATCACTGTATGTCTCACTAAATGTGCATCAAAGCTGGGCCTTATAGATACTATATGCAAATGATATTATTATGAAATTATAAAACAAAGTAATTAAACTTGTGGTGACCAGCTTGTGGGTGTATTTTTCTTTAAAGGTAAATAGAAGAAGTATAATTAAGATGTTACACATAGTTTATCAAACAATTTAAGCCCAAATTAGATACACTTTACACTTTACTTTTACCTAAAGAACATGAAGCTTATTGAGAATTTACTTTAAAATGTTATTCAAAACTACTAATTGAGACTGTACGGTGCATAGAAGTGTTTTTTTTTTTCTCATTTCATTTTCTATTCGCATAATACTAAAATACTGTATAGTCTTATCATTTAGGAGGAAATTTAAAATATGATTGCAAGTTCAAAAGCACAAAAATCCAACGATTGGTTGTGATGAATGAACATTAGGATATCATAAACACCTATAACTACTGTTCATGCTGCAGTTTCTCAACAACCGCGTGGCGTTTCTGCAGGTGGTCTGTGCACTGCCTGCAACCTTTCTTGATTTCCTATGAACTTCAAGGCAATGGTCTGTTCACAGCTAAACCATGATGTGAAACCCCACAATGTGAAACACTGTAGGCCTACTGAAGCTGTCCGCACAAACAGCCCTCGACTAAACTGTGTTTGACAGATTATTTTAGAATCACATGCGCTACTGTTACTTCTCCAAAGATTCACACTTTGTCAGACTTTTTTTTTGCTGTTGTGACACTGAAATCTCACAGTACCCACTTTAAAGAGCAATTGCATTCAGCCTCTTCTTGTCTGTCACTTCTGAAAACTAAAGCTAGAATCACTTTTAAAAAAGTATATCAATATGTTTGATATTTTGCAATTGTTTCAGTTAGTCAGTCGCTCATCCACTTTAGTCCAGACTGAAATAAGTATTGGATGGACTGCCATGAAACTTTGTACATAAATCCATGGTCCCCAGACGATATCTAGCAGTGACAGCAGTCACCTGTCACTTAAAGATTGCTGCTTGGGATGGAGCCTAGTAACTTTTTTGATCCCCTGGCTTTTCCTCTAGCACCACCATGAGGTTGACTTTTAGATTTCCATGGTTGGATACTCACAGGATAAATCCTCTTGACTTTGGTAATCCTGTATTTTAAAATGACAGCTGTAGCTGTTCTTTGTGTTTTTAGTGCTAACTAAACAAAGATGGTGAACATGACAAAGTTTACCTGCAAAACATCAACATGTTTGCATTGTCGTTGTGAACATGTTAGCATTTAGCTCAAAGAACTGCTGTGCCGCCTCACAGAGCATGGCTGCATTTTTACTTATTACTTCATATTACTTTTTTTAGGCATTCAGCAAGGACTTTTTGTAAAGAAAAAAGATTTATACACCTTAGTCTAAATAAAATCTAAAACAGATGGTCCCCTCTGAATATGACTTCATTATTCTAGGCAATGAAAAAAGCTATAACTGTTTATTTGACTTGTTTTGCATGTACTCTTCATAAAGTGTCGAATGGAAAAGTGCATTAGGCGTATGAGTGGTGAGTATGATTGCTGAAAATATTTAAGGGAGTGTCTTTGTTTGCTGGCGGGAGGTGCTATTTTCCTTTTTATTGAGTCATGATAATCGAGTGGATTAATTGTGTCAACTTCTTTTTTAGGAATCCCATTCTCCTCTCTGTAATAATATTTTCAATTTAAAACATCCTTTTCCATTTAATTTACATTTATTTTGAACAATGTTTCCCTTTGGACATTCACAGTTGACTGACCAGCTGACCAGTTTCTGGTAAAACCCTTAAGTGCAACACTAACGTGTTTGCTGAATTCTGAAAGGAGAAGTGGTACAATGTTAGTAAAGTGAAGCTGGTCAGTGAGTCATTAAAGAAACAGAACCAAGATATAACAGACAATGTTAACGACACACCCTGACAGTTCACATCCTTCTGAAATACAAACCAGATGAGTTCAAATATGTGCATTTATTTATTTTACAAAAGTATGTAAAAGTGCTGGCTACTCATTCATTTTTGACATAAAACAAAACAAATCTCTATGTAATTGCAATACTGACAGGCATTGACCATTAAGTAAAGATAGCATAGTGTAATACAACATGCATACAACATAGTATTTAGGAATCCAACAGGGAACAACATGTAACCTCGTTTGCCCAAAAGGTGCAAAATGTTGCATTAAACATTTTTACTTGTTGAAAAATATTCAATAAAAGATTCTTATCCAATTATATTAGAGTTAAACACATTAAATGTGCTCATGCATTAAGTCATGCATTGTACATGTACTCAGATGCATTTGCAATGGCATCTAACCACAGGAACCACTAAGTGAAAGGAAACCACATGGCACCACCAAGTGGCTAAAAATGTCAATGTGCACCAAGACTACATTTCAGCAGTGTGACAAGAAAATGCTTACAGCAAAAGAAAGAACTTGTTAACGCAAATAACACTGTAAATATCAAGTTTTAAAAGATAAAAAAAGAGTCCATGTTGTTGATGTCCTTCCATGGACTTTCTCTCTGAACTCTGATCAGATGATCATTCATCTCCTTGTCATTTAACATCAACAATCATACAGCAGTTTAGTAATTTTAATAAATATATATGTGCCTAAACATGAATATTGATTTTCATGTCATGTCATGTACACTTCTCTTGTTGTATTGATGATGCATTTCTCTTTATGGACCTGGAACCAAACAAGAACCAAAAAAATGAATGTTTGAGAGGTGCAGACAGATAGTATCTGGAGAAAAACACATTCATCCAGTGCTTCTCATTTACTCATGCACACCTACATGTCAGTGATCATTAAGGCAAGGTTATGTTACATTTCACATCTGCAAACACATTTTAAAACTTTGAAGCAACATTAACACTACAGTGTTATGGTAGATATCTTTAGTTTCCTGTGATTGTTCTTAAAGAGTAACTTAACTCCCCCTGAAAATCTTGTTTTTACTGAGATCCACAAGTTCAACTTCTCACCTTACTACAATAAAGTGCAGGTGTACGCCATGACCCTGTGACGCCACTGCTGGGTGTGGTTACAGATACAACAGAGGGAATTTCTGACCCCACCCAGAGGCGAAACATGCCTGAAGCTTTCAGCCAGAGAACACAGCAAAACACATCTGTTCAGAGTTAACTTACTCTTTAAAAGTATTGATTTGAGATGCTCATATTCTCCTAGGATGCAACACAAGAATAGAATACAAAAAAGGTTAAGCTAAATGCAATGTTTTTTAATCGAATAAATGAGTGAAATAATCTTGCGTGAGTTCCAGTACTAAAGCACCTCTGGACATTAGCAGCTTCACATGAAGTAAGACACTTTTAGTCAGCGTGAGAGCGTGCAAGCCATCTTCACAGTTCCTTTTTTTGACAGCCACATTTAAATAGTGTTAACACCACTATGTGTTTAAATATTAGAGTTTGAAGTAAACCTATGTACCCATATCTCTTTTAAGTGGCAAGAATTGGTACCCTCAATATCCCCTATTTTCACACTTCTGTTATTTAAGGGCCATATTCTGTGAACTTACTCTGCTCGCCAAGATCTCATGGAGATGTGACATTAATGTAATCACTTGGTTCTGCAACTAAAAGAAGAATGTTTTAATTACTCAATTTTTAACCTCTGAATTATTAAAAAGCTCCACAAAATTTATACTGTACCTTTTCCAGCATCTTCAGAGCCTCTCATCGTTTGATAGATACTACTGTCACCTACAGGTCAGAGATAATCAGAGCAAGGTCAATATTAAATTACCGTCTTTAGTCTTTTGGCTGTTTTCAGTTGTTAAAGCAAACAGGGTGAGATGGCAGACTGACCATGGAGAAGAGAGGAGTACACAGGCTGTTGAGTTTCACCTTGGTTGACCGTTTGAGACTGGCTGAGCCTGAAACATGTTAAAAAATGTATATTAGCAGTTATGTGTAAAAACAATTAAAGGTAAAAAAACAAGATACGGTACAGTGAATTGGTACTGGTAAGTTGTAGATGAAAGAAAAGTGACCTGACCTGTTACAACATGGATCTGTGAAAAAGACAAAAATGTCACATGGCAAATTAAGCCACTGCTCCGCCAACGATCATTGAGTGATTTTGAATTATCAGTGTTACCCAGCAAACATCACCAAGAGGAGGTCTCACCCTTTGACTTTGTGTAGCAAAGCAGGGACAGCAACAGTAGAATAATCAGTACAATTCCAATAACCGGCCCAGCAATCAACCAGACAAGATTTAAGGACACTGCAACAGTATAATAAACATAAATTATATAACTATTTCCTCAAAAAGAATGTATAATGACAATTTCTAGTGAGTTCTTCTGTGTTTATTTGTGGTAATTAACAAAAACACTTCCCAGCAGATCCAAAACTCTCATTGGTGACATGTATACATCCATTTCCAGTGTGACTTTGTTACGAGTATTAAAGCTAAAGCGACAATGTATTCAGATATCCGCAGTAATTTCTGAATGAAGCAATTTAAGGTTTGAAATTCAGCATATTCAATGACATTCTTTATTCTCTGACTCTCGTTTAATAGTCTATGTACACTCTGTAGTGAGCAGTACATTAAGATGTGAGACACTCATAAATCATTATTTTTGCATTATCACTGACAGGTGTGGAGTAAATAGAGCACACTGTATAATAAATGAAGAGTAAAATGCTTTCATGAATGCGCACAGCTCTTTGTCGCTACATGATGATTCAACCTTTTCAACTTGCTGCTGCGGCCGTTTCCTGAATGATAGACCACTTCACTAGCAGACAACAGACAAATCAATCATGTAATTCATATTTTCTTTTTTGTGCACATACCTGATTCTTGTGTGTTGTTTCTGCACGTCACTGTTTTGGTTGCTGACTTCTCACTGAGAAAATTGTAAACTGTGCAGGTGAAATTTGTGTCTCCGTCCTCTGGCCTGATGATGTATGTGGAGCCTGGAGCCACTTATTATTTGGTTCCTCACAGTCCAGTTGTAGATGACATTGCTGTTAGAGGTTGCTCTGCACTCCAGTAAAACTGTGCACGAGTTAGTCGAGCTGTTCCAGGTGGAACTGCCGGTCAGGACAGGCTGTTCAGTTATGGGCTCTGTTGGTGGAAAAGATAGAGAGTGGCAGTTGTAGTTAGACATCACAGCTGAAGATCTGAATTAATTTGGTAAATCTATTATCAATGTACAAAAAACCCCACCAGTAAATCCATGTACAGCAGAACTAGACCCACTAAACACATAATTCACATCAGTAGAAATACCTAAACCTTATTTTAACCTTTTATTCCAAATCTAAGCCTGATAAATCCTCTCTGTTTGCTCCCATAACTCAAATCTGTATAAACCAAATGAAATGTTGCTAAAGATAATATTTTGAAACATTGGATCAAAGTAAACATCAACAACACTCAGAAAATCGGGCAAAATAAATAATAAGGAAGCTAAAGCAATTCATGATTATGGACTGGCTCATTTTAACTGACTACACACTGGAAATCCATAAGCATAACAAACATTGCCACCAAGAAAATATCTTGTATGTGGACACAATTTATATAAATGTATGAAAAGTATGATTGTATTGGCAATGTTATTACCAACATGTAAGTAAGAAAAGACAGAAACAGTCAATAATCAAATATTATAATACTACCCTGTTACAGGTGCAAATGTGCGTCCCATTATATCACACCACAAACATTAAACATCAGTAGGCTGTGGTGGTCGAGGGTGGTGCACAGGCAAAACAAGTAAATAGAAAACCTCTGCATGAGTTGAGATTCTCTGCTATTGTTGTTATGGTATCTGTTCTATAAGAATTAATCAGTAAACCAAACAAGTAATTAATAATAAATCATCATTTACAATCCCTTACTTGGGTAAAGAACTGCCTTACCATGAACTTGCAGGTTGATGGTGACTGTGTCCCTTTGTTGTGTCATTTGCCTCTGACTGAAATCTGAAATCACCAGAATCTTTAAGAGTCAGGCTTCTCAGTGTTAAACTAAAGTCTGTGCGGTTTAGTTCTAATCTGCCCTTAAACTGCTCTTTTTCAGGAACACCTGTATCTTTATCTGCAATTATTAACCCTCCATATCTCCAAATTGCCACGGTGACCCCTTCACTTGGTAAGCATGATGAAAACTCCACGGTGTCTCCAACTTTTTTATGGATGACACGTTGACAACTGGAAGCCTCCACATCTGAAACATTAAAGCAAAACAATTGAGTATAATTCTTTTGTCACTGTCAAACTGATCTTGATATTATGGCTGATGTTTACCTCTGTTTACCGAGAGAGACGTAAAGGGCTTCAAAATAATATTTAGATTGTTTTGGGGTGTTGGGTGTCAGGATGTGATGAGGATAACGTGTTAACAGCTTCTAATAATAACATTTAAAGTTACAGTGGTTTTTTCTGACTCGTATTGTTTCCCTGTTGCCTGCTAACAAAATGTCAGTACATAAAGAACATTGCTGATGAACATGGTCACAGGTGAAATCGAATTAATATTTTAAACCATATTCGGCTGTGAAACAATGTTTATCAGTAGACTATCTGAACCATAGGTGTCAGATAGGACATGAGGAAATGCTCATGTGAATCACTTTGAAACCCTTAAAAGGTTAGAAATGTGCTTACCACCTATTTTGTCATGTAAAAATGAGATTTGTTGGAACAACAAAACATTAGAAAAAACATCCTAGATTTTATTTTAAAGCTGACGACTAAAATAACCTTTGGAAAATTATTGTGTTTTTGGTTTGAGCTGCACTTTTGAACAGTGCCAACAACTACAGTTAGGTGAGGCAAGACAAGTTAAACACAGAGGCAGTGCTTTATGTAAAGAAAAGAAATGCAGAACAACATTTGAAAATACAATCAAAAGGACATTTTGATTAGATTAGCTTTTATGTAATTGTAACCACATGAGATTCAAATGATATGCAGACATTCAGGAAGAAACAGCGGTACAATCGAAGCTCATGTCAGAGTTCGTCAGCCAAACAAATACGTCTTACAACTGCAAAACTGCACAGCTTTACAGAGCAGAGATATACGTACCATGGTGGGGGAGCCCAAACAGCAGCAGAGCACCGCACATGCAGAAGCAGTCCAAGCATCGGAAACGGCCATCAACCATTTTTGTTGGGACAGGAACAGCGTCTGTTTCCTCTTCTGGTCAAACTCTGCTGACAGAGGAAGAGAAAGCAGAGCATGCAGGCTGACCGAGCCTGATAATAAAACAAATCAACAAGTTGAACAAATTACAGTTGAATACGACATAATTAGTTAAATGTTTTGCAAAATCACATCCAGCTAAATGTCAGACTGCCATTTTACCATCCCACTATTTAATACTGGTAAGTGACAAAATAAGGTAAATCAGTATGAACCATGTTAATTGTAACCTGACTGCATTATTAACTACAAACTAAACTATACACTTAATACATTTTACTGAAGAATCTCTATCAATACTCTACTTTAGAGAAACATATCTCATCTAGATGTGTCGAGGTTGGGGTCTGTATTTGCTAATAATCAAGCAAGAAGAACTTTACCACATCCTGTTATGCTGGAGGCAAAAACTTTACCAGATGCTGTTGTCAGATTTTCATTAATACCTAAATGCCAATAAGTTATTTTAACGGCATTTCTGTTAATAAGGGTAACCGATGAGCTGACTGGAAAGACTTTGTAAAGCAAAGAAAGCAAACATTACCAATGTTGTTGAAATTTATTTCGAAAGAAAATAACGCTGGTCAAATCATAGAACAGACATGTTAAATAATACGCCAGACTGCTCATATATAAAACTCTGAAACACAAACCAGATGAGTTTTTTAAATCAACAAAAATATTTAAACAAAGTTGGAGCTATTACTACTACATAAAACATTTACTAGCATAAAATCAATCTCATTGTAATTATGATACTCTTTACTTTGGTATTTACTTTGATTAATTAATAAATAAAAACATAGTTGCCTTATTGAAACAATAACACCAAGTTACATTACATTATTTGCCCAAATGAATTAAAACAATTTAACATTTATTAAATAAGCTACAAGACATTACATAGTAAAAAAAAACATCACACTTTAAATTATGTATCATACATGCACACAGACTCAAATCTGCAAAGATATACAGGAACAAATTGAAAGTAACTGAAAGCAAAACCGCAGGTATGAGGAAATGATATCAGTGTGAAAACAATAGTCAGCTTGGTTAAAAGTAATACGTATCCTTGCTACATAATACACCATGAAAGACCAAACTTAAAAATGTACGAGTGAAAAGCTTTCAACAACACTTAATATCCATCCATCCATCCATCGTCAACCGCTTATCCTGCGTACAGGGTCGTGGGGTGCTGGAGCCTATCCCAGCTGACACTGGGCGAAAGGCGGGGTACACCCTGGACAGGTCGCCAGTCCATCGCAGGGCCACACATAGACAACCACTCACACTCACATCAACACCTAAGGACAATTTTAGAGACACCAATTAACCTAGCCTGCATGTCTTTGGATGGTGGAGGCAACACTTAATATATGAAGGAAAAATTGTTGTTGTCGTCGTCCAACTTTGACTAGTGAAGCTGCACCACATGAGATGTTAATGGTTAAACACCTGTATCATCAGCATATAATCCAGGTATCACATTAACCACAGAAAGTGTCACAGTTTGCTCTTCACTCCCTCTCTGCAGCCACACTCTCTCATCCCTGGCCCTCTGCATTGATCTCTGTCTCTGTCTAACCACACCTGCCATCCTCAAGTTGTCCACAAGATGCCCTCAGACTTTAACCCTTTTCCTACCACCAGGTGCGTTTGACTTCATGCAGCGCTGAGCAGCACAGACGTAAAGTTATGCATGCTGGACCTAACATTAGGCATGCTGGTTAGAAATTGTGTTTGTCTTTCACTGGCACTGCAAAACATCACCATGTCACACGACATTAAAACCTTGCAGGAGGCAGGTGGCTGCAGTTGCTCTTAACTGACTGCACAAAGTTGTAATCAATGTTTGCCTGATCTTGCGACGTCAGTCATTGCTCACAGTAAGCTCACACACTTTTCTGGAGGTATATGTGTCTGACTTGATTGCAGTGGTTTTATACGTTGCCTGCAGCTCACATTTATCAAGTCGGCGAAAGTCAGCTGCAGTCATCTCGAATACACCTTCTGACTGCCGTATTTAACTACACATCTGGAGCGAGTTCAGCGGCGACGAAGCGTAGCAAAGTGTTTTGGTCCAATGGAAACGGTGGTGCCTCAAACACCCTGCTGTGTATGCAAGCACACTGCATTTTCCTGCCTTTTTAACACAGTTGTGTGAACTCATTCCATCATTATCCACTCACCATTTATACCAGTTCACTTATTTGGTTCATTGTCAGTTCTTCCTAGTTGTCATGTGCCTAGCTGGATTTTGCTTGCAGGTTTCTGTTACATGGACACGTTCCTGCCTGCACCTGCATATAAGCTAATCACCAAATAATTCATTAAACTAAATCCATCTGCCTGTCTGTGTTTGGTTTTAATGCATATTGTCTTGCATAACCTACATTGATAACAAGTAAAAAACTGAACCTGAACCGCCAATACAAGCTTTTTTCCTAAACATGCATGGAACAATAATGCTGTCCTGAATAATAAACAAAGAGTAACAATAATGTTAGAAACCTAAGGAAATTTAACAGCTTAAGTGACAACAAAAGGAAACAAATGGAACAATGAATCCTGCACTTTCAGTCTGGTTCCATTCCCAGGTCATCAAATAGAGAAGCTCTGATGTGCCCCTTTGTGTCTCATACAGACACACAAGGTACCCTTCAGTGTCTGAATGAGACCAGGGCCACGCAGAGACCTTTGGAAGGGCAGGTGCTCAAAGTATAAAAAAAGGCACATGGAACAAGGATTTAAATCGGACTCTTCTCATGCTATTGACATAGAAATATATCGTTATGTTTTCCTTGTTGATACACATATGCAGATGCTGCTGTATCGATACGTCAGCAAATGAGGTGACGCAAAAAGAAACAGCGAATGCCCAACTCTGGCTTTAAAACACTGAGGGCTGACATAACTCACAGGGAACAGTTGTTGAAGGGTTGCTATGGATACTGCTGCTGTTGTTGTGTTGTTGCTGACACTACTGGAGGTGATCTGTGATTACAGATATTAAAACAACTATAGGATTTATATCAGCTGATTTAACAATTATGTGACCATAAAAAAAGATTGTTGAGTGGGACCAGCTCACAGTGACTGACCTACTGTGATACTGCAGCCACCAGGCTGACTGCTGGGGAGACACGGAGACACTCAGGCCCTGTGAGGAATATTATTTATTTTACATCGGCACTGACATTTTTATATGTGTTTCCAGTTATTGAGTTTTTATAGTAGCTGAGCTGCTGTAAACGTTAAATATAAATATATCTAAATATATTGTTCTGAATTTAATGATTTTTCAGAGGAATAGGCTTAAAATTTTACCAATGTTCTACTTATTTTAAGGCACAAGGCTTTTACTAAGTAACTTTAATAATCCTACTTCAAGTGCAAAGATTTTAGTCAAATTACATAGAAAAGATCAGACCTATCGACGCCTGTGAAACTTTTCTCCCTCAAACAGAACGAAGTGAACAGATCACCTTAGTTTATAGTGTAGAAGTAACGGTCGGCGTGTTAACGTTACCTATCGGATTCTGTGACCCAAATGGGAAGTTAGGCGCCTGAGGCTTTGTTGACGATATGAAGCAGCTCCGGGTTGGTTGGGTTTAGGTACTAAAAGTACTTGGTTATGGTTAAGAAAACATCGTCGTTTGGGCTTTGGTCACAGAATCTGATAGGTCACAGATTTTGGTGTTACCCGGCAGCTGATGTTATGCCGGTTTCAGACCAAACGCGATTTTCCGCCTCGTAGCGCTTTCCTTGCGCGAGTACATTCGCTGCAAGTGTATGGAACGCCAAAAGGGTCACAATACGCCACTTTCCTACCTCGTTTTGTTAAGAAATCAGCGTAAAAAGCACCGTTTGAACGACCAGGAACGCCGCTTTTTACGCCGCCGTAAAGCAAACGCCGTAAAAAGCGCCGTGAAATTGTGTAAACAACGACGCATTTTTCGTCGGTCTGGAGGCGTGCGAAAAACGCCGCTCAATATGCTCATATAACGCCGCTTTTACGGGCATCAGTGTCCCCAATGACGCGTATCATAACGCTGTTACAAGACGCCGTAGTGTTAAATGATAATGATCTCCACCCTGTCTTTTCCAAAGCCAATCAATTTGAACTGTTATCACCCAATCAGTAAAGAACAAGAACAGACCACAGCAATCCAACCCAGCACGTCCTGTCAGGTGCTTTAGCTCGATCGTAACGGCGCCGACTTATAAGATGTAACACCCGGGGATCGCAGGTACACGCCCCACTCACATCTTGTTTTTTGAGCGATGTTTGTATCGTCTGTTTTCTATTAGAATGCCAATAGGTAAACTGAAGTTGTAGGCACACAAACCTTACTGTGTTTTCTTCAATTTTATTAAATTAATATATTAATGTGCCGACTGTGCAACGTGTGTGCAGGCTTGAGAAAGGAGGAAAGCTGGTGTGTGCAACAGACTGTTCAGCAAATGCAGGAGAGGAAAGAGGAGCCAGGAGAGGAGCATGCTGGCCCAGTTTGGACTTAATAAAAAAGATGCAGTCTGGACAAAATTTGAGTCCCCCTACTTTTATAAACAAATCAGAAGTAATCCAGCACAATCCAAACATAATGCAAGACCTCCACTAGGTGGCACTCACACACTACCAATAAATTAGACGTTTTAAGGATTTGGCTACAGTACACATGCATTCTTGTATATTTTAATTTCTAGAGAAATTCTATTGTATCAGGCTTGAAAGACTTAATGTGCATTCATCCGAACCAACAATTTATTTATGTATCAAGTCAACAACATGCTTAGGCCTACTTCTGTCATGAAAGTCTTGGTTGCAGTTGGTTGGATGCAGCAGCACAGACGATCAGACCACTGGAGCAGAACGGGCTGTAGTCCTACAGTCTGACAGCCAGTCTGCCACTGTACTAAGTATAAGCACATCCACAGGTGAACACTGCCTGCTGACCCTTTTGGCGTTCCATACACACAACGCGAGAAGGCGATTTTAACGTGTTGAGGTGAATAAACACAACTCGCCATTACTACAACTGTATGAAACCAAAGTAAACATTTTGCAGTTATTAAATAGCAATAAACGGATTAAACTGATGCCGAAATAACCACAACTTGATGCAGATTTGTTAAACATTTGAATTCATGCTTTGTCAGGTCTGTCAGCAAGACAGCAGGACAACAACTTATAAAATGTTTGTTTTCTGAATGGAGTTCGGATCGATCAGGGCTATGCTATGCTAACTTGGTCACAGTAAAGTACAATGAGAGCTTTAATAAAGTTACAGACACATGTTTTCTGAACTTACCAGGTAGTTCAACCTCCTCGCTTTCTTTTCTCCAAGTAATGTCCAGCTTTGTCCCGTTTTTATATAAATATGAAATCGTAGTCCGACAGAGCTAACGAAGCTCACAACAATACTGTAACCGGATGTGCATGGAATCTAGCTGCTGAGAAGCTCCAGTCAAGATAAATCAACATTAAAATCCCCCAAACTAAAGTAAAAGAAAGTCAGAAAAAAAGTCAGAATTCTGACTTTAAACTCAGAATTCTGACTTTAATCTCAGAATTTAAAAAAAATTTCACATGTTGCCCTAATCCTCTTCCGCATCTACAGGCAACACACAGCGATACAGAACAATTGTGCTGCTCTCTTTGCAACAATCCACAACATTGCAGCAAACCCCTCTTACCGGGCGGAATTGAAGGCGCCTGTAGGCAGTTGCTGAATCACTAACGTAGTCTGATGCCGCGCTCCCGCAACTTGGAACTGGGATATTTCGAACTCCAACTAGGAAAAGTACCCGAACGCCACTTGAAGTCGGATTCCTACTTGTGAACTTGGAGAAAAATTGTACCTCGACTTCAACGGTAGCTGCTGAATTACGCCAGAAAACAATGTCAGCTCCATGGAAGCACACTTTGTGAATGGTAAACCATAAACTAAACGGCAACAAAATGTATAGGCCTATTTGGATGTATTTGAATTAAAATAATGAATACGATCATGCAGTAAAACTTGTTCTGCATGTATATTGATGTAGAAATATGTTTTACACATACGGTAGCTGGCTACAGTAAAGAATCTCATAACGTCATCTTTTCTGCATAAAAGTCATTGTTAAAAATGCCAAAACATTACGAAGTGTAACGGACAACATTGACTTACTTCAGGGCTACCAACTTGGGGTACACATAACTAGTAAAGTACGGCCTATTTATTTCAGTTGTTGCAGTTAAACTGCCATCCTTTTAATTAACACCTAAAGCACTGCTGAGGGTGCAACTGTGTGTTCACTTTGTCACGGTCAGCCATGATTTTTGTTCACTTTCGGCGTCATGCACCACCATGCACCTGGAACGCTTTGATGCCGGAAGTCGGAAGTTTCAACTGGGAAATATCCCAGTTACGACCAGTCTCGAAGGCGGCGCCATGAACCTGAACGGGAGGGCTCGTCACGGATGAGGTCATCAGGTGAAAGGTCATACTGTGGGTTATTTTATTTACTGCGAAATAATTATTCATTTATTTTACTGATAGTTTGATCGGGCAGGCCTTCACAAAAAGGGCCTTTACAACTTTTAAAATAAATAAAATGTGACATAGCACGTCCGGTTACAGTCAGGTTACAAATTATTCAGAGCAACAAAGTCAATAACAAGGTGGCAGGGGTGGGTGGGTCAAACAAACACAGGACTTTCAACAAGGAGACCAGCAAAGCGAGGTAACTGGTTTATCCAGGTAACTTTGTGCTAACTTCCTAATTAACCCATTCTACAAAAGGTGGATAGGTTTTACCCAAGGTATGCTATCAGTGCAATTAACGCTGCATCCTTAAACTGCTCTGAACAGGTTATCTTTTTGGTTGACTTGAAGTTACCCTATGTACGTGTACTACACACCACATCTTTACACAGTGTTAATAAGAACTATTAATACACACTTCTTGATCAAATATTTTGGAATTTCGTCCTGACTTGTTCCACTGCGGTTGCAGCTGAAATTATGTTATTCTTAACACAATAGCATTACATTTATAAAGGGAGTTTGTTTAGAGAGAAGATCTTAATTAATCATCTGTAAAGGCAAACCTTAATGAAATTATTCTAAATGTTTTCACCTATTTAGAATGACTATTGTATGTGTCCAAAGTGGGGGTTAATAATCCAAGACAAAAAAATCCTAGATGAAAATGGTAAATTTGCAAGAACAAAACTCAGAAATTCCCTAAAACTAAAAGTTATTTCTTCTTAATACTCCCAATTCATGGCAAAGTCTCTAAAGTCCCTATGCATATGATAATATGGTGATGTGCTGAAGTCACAGGTAGACTATTTCCTCATTGCTAAATCTGATTGTGAACTGAACTGAATAGGCTGTAATTTTCCACTGCATACATAATACACAGCAGAGGTGTTTGATGTTGCAGTGTTGCAAAGTAAAGCGATGTGTTTCCTTGAGACAAAAAACTTTTTCAGAGTGTTTCTCTTACAAATGTATGACTATAATGTATAATGGTGACAATATTCATGTTCTTAATGGTAGATTTGTGTTGTTTTTTACATTTGCCACTTGAATCTAAGTTTTTTTTCTTGATTTTTACTCCTCTCAGCAGGCTCCATATTTTAAAATTACAATGGACCTTATGTGCAGTTGTACCATCCATCCATCCATCGTCATCCGCTTATCCTGCTTGCAGGGTCGCGGGGGGCTGGAGCCTATCCCAGCTGGCATAGGGTGAAAAGTTGTACCTTTACATCTTAACAATATTTCACATAAGAGAAGAGTCCATAAAATACTAAATAGAGAATTACAACAAGAACACTGATAATTTGCAGATTTACCAATTTACTGCCAACATGCCTAAACTGAATTTGTTGGCCGCCACAATGTCAAATTTGGCCGCTTTCCTTTACACTCCTCATCTTCTGACACTATCATTGGGCATTTTTCTGGGGAAAATACAGAGCGTGCGCTATTGTGGAAAAACCCTGCCTGCCTTTATGCGAACGCGCACCAACTCCAATTGAGTGAACACTGACTCAATTATCATTTACCGTCGTAGTACAGTTTGACACCCGTGTTTGGAGTCAGTTTATCAGCCCTGACTTTGCTTGATGACCCCAAGTTAAATCTAAGTAGGTCAAACTCCCTTCAAAGTATAGGCCTCAGGGTTAGTCTCAACTTAACTTAACAGTTTAAAGTTACATAGTGCCACGTCATGTACTTATTTTAACCCAAACCACAATATTTTCATAAACTTAACCAAGTATTATTGCCAACAGCTAGCCAAACTGGGAAATATTCACAACATTTACTGCGCTTGACAAGGCATCTAATACAGACGATAGAAAGCACCTTGTTCATCTGTATGAGATGCTGAAGAGATAGACAAAGCGTTGGTATTTGACAATCTGGGAATCAGACTGAGTGCATGGGCTCTTTGTGCTAAGACCAACAGAAGTTTAAAAATTAAATCCACATCATGTAATAATTTTACATAATCTCCAATTGAACTACATAAAGTACCAGGAAAGTACTAAGATATCCAAAGAACACTTATAACAGTATTTTTTCATATTGTCATCAGAGCTTCACTTGTTTTGTTGATGATGCACTTCTGTTTTTGGACCTGGAACAAAACCACAATAACACAAAGATGAAAACCAGCGATAAAATGGTACTCAACATAGGATGCCACTGTATGACTTTTTATTTTTATTACCATAATTTCAAATAGCCTATATGGACTTGATAAAGAAACTTTAATCCAACAGTGTTATTAATTCCCAATTACACTTAAGAATAATCAGTAATCATTTTCATTCAACATTTCATTCAGATTGTTCTTAAATTAATACATTTAATTTGAAATTTGTGATGCCCATGTTTTGCTTAAGTAGCCCGAGTAGCGATAGAATCCAGAACTGGAAGATGAATCAGATGAAACTTATTAGTTTTTTAATCAGTTTAAACCTTTAAAAATATTGCGTGAGTGATTAGTGATTCTAATCATTAGTAACTGGAAGCAGAGAGGAAACAAGCCAAAAAACTGCATGTCAGCATGGACAGCACTCAACTTTCCATTTCCTTTAACAGAGATATATTTCTGTGATAGTCGCATTTGGATTATCTTGAAACCACAGCTAAAATCTTTACACACACAAATCGGACCTGTGCTGTGCACCAGTTAAAAAAAATTGCTTAGATGCAATTGTCAAAACTGAACTTTTGCCACCGCTACACACGGACCTGTATGTGCAGCCGGCAGAAGCGCTTCTGTATGACGTGACATCACGTACCGATCCTGTGGCTGATGTCTGCGACTTTGCTGAAGGGAGTAAAGACGCGCGACACAGTTCACTTTCTATTTCAGTAGTTATTGAAACACCTTTTGTGAGAAGGATCAAGGTCCAGCCTGGACACCTCTTCCTCTAGTGACGAGGAAAGCTTGATATGTAGCTGTAGAAACTTGTTTCCATGAGGTGAGATGAAATATTTCTCTCTCTCTCTCTCTCTCTCTCTCTCTCGCCCATTGCCATGAATTTTTTGGGTTGTTTAGGTTGCAATGTTGCCAGAGCACAAATTCACATATAAACAATAAAAAATATATTATTAATTAATAAAGTGATAATTAAATAACTTTATAGAATGAACAATGGTTCTCCGTTTGTTGCATGAGGAAATACATTTAGCTGCAATGATATGGCAGTAGGAGAGTTTCTGTGTGTCTGATTTAGTTCTCACACACACACACACACACACACACATCGGAGCAGGATTTTAGTCTTTTTCTATTGCTACTGTGGAATGAAGTGAGTTCAATATAAACTAGGCCTAGGCTATAGCCTACTGTGTGTTTGTGTGTGTGTGTCTGTATATAGCTTGCCCAACACTGAATATTACTACTACTTACACTGAAATAGGACACACTGTTGCTTATGGTTAACTGGGTTACCCAGGATAAGATAATCCAATCACATATAATAAAAAATTGCAAATGCTTTGACATATTTATGCAAATTATTATGTACAATTGTCTGCTGTTTACATTATCAATTACTTACTGTATGTCATGTTGATCACAAGGTATTACAGTATACTGATTCTCTGTTGAGTAGTCTTAGCCCCCAAAACATCTATTCATACAGTTTTTTTCAGTTGCTAAGATGCAATGGTCAAAACTAAAGTCATGTTTTCGAAACTCAACACACAGTCAGCATTAGTCAGCATGATGAGCTGCATTCTGACGTGCTGAGATAACAAGTGTAGTTTATTTGTAGACATGCAGGCGAGGCTCAGTAATTTAGAAGTTCAGCTAGCACCTTGGTAGATCAGTCTTTAGCTATTGTAGCTAGCCAGCCCCCGCTAGTCGGTGCGGACCGGCCTGAGTTAGCCTCTGGTAGCCATCCCCCGGCATCTCCTGAGCAGCCAGGAAAGGGTGGCTGGGTGACTGTCCGAAGGAGGAATAGTCGTAAGCATTCAAAGCTCACGGGGCACCACCAATTTGTTCACGTCTCTAACAGATTTTCCCCACTCAGCGACACACCCGCTGAGAAACCGACTCTGATTATTGGCAGTTCCAGCGGGAGACATCAAGTCTTATTTGAAACTGCTGGCTAAGGATAAACGTAAATAAAGTAAGATTTGTTGTTCATGTCGGCGGTAATGACTCCTGGTTACGCCAATCGGAGGTCACTAAGATTAATGTTGAGTCGGTGTGTTCATACGCAAAAACAATGTCGGACCCCGTAGTTTTTTCTGGACCCCTGCCAAATCTGACCAGTGATGACATGTATAGCCGCATGTTGTCATTCCGCCGCTGGTTAGTGAGGTGGTGTCCAGCAAACAATGTGGGCTTTGTAGATCATTGGCAGACTTTCTGGGGAAGACCTGGTCTGATTCGGAAAGACGGCATCCATCCCACTTGGGAAGGAGCAGCTCTCATTTCTAGAAATCTGGCCAACTTCATTAGCGGACCAAATCCATGACAACCCAGAGTTGAGACCAGGAGGCAGAGTCGCAGTCTAACACACTTCTCTGCCCTTCTAATTCAGCAGTTACCCACCCAAAACCCTACGCAGATGTCTGTCTCCTATGCTAATTTCAGTCCCTCCCAAGTCGATCATCTTGTTGATAGTGCTGCAGGGTCGCTGCGAACAACACTCGACTCTGTAGCCCCTCTAAAAAAGAAAATACTAAAAAAAGATGGTTAGCTCCATGGTATAATACTGAAACTCGCAAATTAAAGCAAATATCACAGAAACTTAAGAGGAACTGGTGTTCCTCCAAACTGGAAAATTCTCGTTTAATATGGCAAGATTGTCTTAAAACCCTCCGTAATTAAAACCCGTCATTAATAGAGGAAAATACGAACAACCCCAGGTTTCTTTTCAGCATAGCTCTCAGTAGTTACAACTTCATGAGCTTCTTAAATGATAAAATTCTAGCTATTAGAAACAAAATCCACCAAGACCTGCCCTCAACTGGCACCGACTTATCTCTAATGTCAGGAACTTTAGAAACAGCTGTAAAACCAGTTATACTGTTTTGCTTCCCTCAGTCTTTACCAACTAACTTCAATAATTTCTTCATCTAAACCATCAACCTGCCTCTTAGACCACATCCTGACTAGGCTGCTTAAAGGAGTTTTACCCTTAGTCAGCACTTCTCTATGGATATGATCAATCTGTGTTTATCAACAGGCTACGTGCCACAGTACTTTAAAGTAGCTGTAATTAAACCTCTTCTGAAAAAGCCCAACCTGGATCCAGATGTTTTAGCCAACTATAGACCTATATCTAACCTTCCATTTCTCTCTAAGGTACTGGAGAAAGCAGTCGCCAAACAGCTGTGTGACTTTCTACATAGCAATAGATTATTTGAGGATTTTCAGTCAGGATTTAGAGCTCATCATAGCACAGAGACAGCACTGGTGAAAATTACTAATGACCTCCTAACTGCATCAGACAAAGGATTTGTCTCTGTATTGGTTTTATTAGATCTTAGTGCTGCATTTGATACCATTGACCATCAGATCCTATTACAGAGACTGGAACATTTCATTGGCATTACAGGAACCACTCTAAGCTGGTTTAAGTCCTATTTATCAGATTGATTTCAGTTTGTATATGTTAACGGTGAGTCCTCCATGCATGACAAAGTTAGTCATGGAGTTCCACAAGGATCTGTGCTCGGACCAGTCCTCTTCACTTTATGTATGCTTCCTTTAGGCAATATTATCAGGAAACACTCTATAAACTTTCATTGTTATGCAGATGATACTCAGTTATATCTATCGATCAAGCCAGATGAAACTCATCAGTTAGCTAAGCTTCAAATGTGTCTTCAGGATGTTAATACCTGGATGACCTGTAATTTTCTAATGTTAAACTATGATAAAACTGAAGTTATTGTCTTGGAGCCTAAGCACCTCCGTGAGACATTATCTAAAGATATAGTTTCCCTGGATGGCATAGCCCTGGCCTCCAGCACCACTGTGAGAAATCTTGGAGTTATCTTTGATCAGGACATGTAGTTTAACTCTCACATTAAGCAAATTTCAAAGACTGCCTTTTTTCACCTACGTGATATTGCAAAAATCAGGAACTTCCTGTCTCAAAATGATGCAGAAAAACTAGTCCATGCATTTGTTACTTCTAGGCTGGATTACTGCAATTCCTCATTATCAGGGTCCTCAAAAAAGTCCAAAAGTAGAATGGGAGCCAGAGTGTTCAACTATCAAGCTCCTCTCCTGTGGAACCAGGTTCCAGTTTGGGTTCGGGAGGCAGACACCATCTCTACATTTAAGAGTAGGCTTAAGACTTTCCTTTTCAATAAAGCTTATAGTTAGGGCTGAACCATCCCTTAGTTATGCTGCTAAAGGCCTAGACTGCCGGGGGATTTTCCATGATGCACAGAGCTCCCCTCTCCTCTTCTCTCTCTCCCTCTGTGTGCAACCTCATCCAATTAATGCATGTTACTAACTCGACTTCTTCCCTTTCCCGTAGTCGTGTGATTTCTTGTCCCTGTCCTCTCTCCTCCTATTACTTCCTGCGGGTGTTGCTGGCTCTGGAGCTGTGGAGTCTGGATCTGTGGTTGGGAGTCTCCTGCTGCCCCCGTGTTCCTACTCGACACCCTCTGTTACAATTACAACTACTGTTACTAGTCCTATTGCTATTATTACTGTTATTATCATCATTAAAATTACAATTATTATCATTAACACAACTATAAATATCTGTACCATTTTTCATTCAATCTATAGCAACATTATTGTCTGTACCTCTGTGTGTATACTGTGTAGGCTACCTACCTCTGCTCTCTCTGTCTCTCTGTCTCTCTCTCTCTCCCTCCGTCACCCCCAACCGGTCGAGGCAGATGGCCGCCCACCTTGAGCCATGGTTCTGCTTGAGGTGTCTGCCTCTTAAAAGGATGTTTTTCCTTGCCAGTGTCGCCTAGTGTTTGCTCTTGGTTGGAATGGTTGGGCTTCTGTAAATAACTTCAGAGTATGGTCTAGATAGTGAGATGGTGAGATAACTGTTGTTGTGATTTGGTGCTACATAAATAAAATTGAATTGAATTGAATTGAATTACCAACATGCATCTTGGCCAGACAGTTAATCTCACCTCCAAACATCACTCAAACCACAAAAACACTTCATAGCACTCAAAATAACCTCATTCAACCAAAATACTGTTGTCTTTGCTGTATCAATTGTTGATCACAGTGTATCACAGTATACTGGTTCTCTGTTGATCAGTCTTACCCCCCAAAACATCTAGTCATAAGTTCATAGCATAAGTAACTACATGCAAAACCACATCATAATCTGCAAAACATTTTTCTAATGTCTATTAGACTTTTTTGTGAATGTGTGATACGGTAAATTGATGACCATCTGTTGTGCTGTGACTAAGAATCTGTGGCCTAATAGCCAGGACAATCTGAGGGGGTGTTTCTATGTTTCCATTTCTATTTTTTGTTATTGTTTCTGTTGTGGTATGCAGTGCTGTAAAATAATCTTGTCTTTATCTTTTCTGCATCACAATGACTCACATTGACTGAATGCTCTGTCAACAAATTACAGTGCATACAGTAAAAGTGTAACCGTGAGTCCTGTCCAATCCTCTGCAATGTATAACTTTGTACTGTTGAAACTGATCAATGCCATACAGAATAAAGTGCAACTATGTGCATTTTCAATCATTGCCATCTAAACCTTAGCCATAGTGTACCAATTAAAATAGTTTTGCAAATGTTGAGGATGATTCTAGAAATGTACCAAAGCGACTGAGAAAAAGTACATTCAGCAATTTACTTGTGAAAAAAAAAGTTCCTGAAATTTCAGTGCTGCAATACAGTTTTTACACCGTAACACTGGTGCCTGAGACAAAATGACCACAGCTGGCAATTGATGTACCAACCTCTTAAACCATTTCTGCTAAAATACAAGCACATTTTCTGCTTTACTCAGTTTGCAGTTTTACAGTTAAACCACATTCAAAACACTACACACACTTCTCTATGTACATAGACGTAAATATAAAATGTATGTAAATGTTCTGCTAAGTTTTTCTAAATGCATCTGTAAGGTTACTGCAAAAATGCAGGACATTTACTTTCTGTTTTGAATGTGTTTTTAACGTTTTTGGACTGTGGAGTGTGTTAACATCTGAAAAATATGTTGCAGATATACAGTGTTCTGCAGGTGGTGAAGTAGTAATAGTAGTAGAAAGTGCTCATTGAATGCGTTTTGTGTGAAAGCAATGAAAATTGATTTACAATTTGATCCACTTCTGATTCTGTGAACTCAGTTTTGACCAATGCAGGTCAGCAATTGAAAAAAACTGTAAATTGCACACTGAAGTACAGTTATCTCTAGCATAATTATCAAAGATGGCTCGATAGATTTTAAGCAAAAATTTCATTTTAGACAGAGCAGATGAACAGCTTGCGTCAGTGTTTGTACCTTTGGTTAAACATGGATTGTAGTAGTCTGTGCTCTACTCTGGATCTTCACGCTTACTCCTCTTGTAATGGTCTTTGAGCTGAATCGATTGAAATGTGGCATCACTGTATTCTTTAGCTTGTCCACCTAAAACACAAATGTTTTCAATACCAATTAATGTATTACGAAAATAGTTATATTATTATATTATTTCCACATTTAAAAAGTTTACACTATACCACTGCCTTTGTCTTCACAAACACCGATCGATTCGTAGACACAACCATCACCTACAGGTCAGTAAAAACAACATTTCAACCACTGGTTCATAACAGAATTAAGCCTGCAGCAGAAGGACTGCTGTTGCAGAGTAATGTTTGGGAATATTTGTGAAAAACAGTGGTGCAATTAAATAGATTGCAGCACTGAAAACCAGCAGGGATTTTAGAAAAAGTTGTGAAAGCATTCAGGAAGGCTGACCTTCAAGAAGAGACGAGTATGCTTGCTCTTGAGTTTCATCCTGTGTGACCTGATTGTCCTGATCGGTGCTCTGAGACCGGGTGGGTCTAAAACATGGGAATTGCAATAAGTTTATCAGCAATACATTTAGTATTGCTGTCATGTGAGAAGTGGGAGAAGAGAGTGTTGTGCCAACCTGTCACGACATGGAACTGTAAAAAAAACCAAACAATGTTATTGAGTTTTTTTTCTTTCATTGCAAAATGTTAATTTTGTTTGTTGTGTCATGACAGAAAAACTCACCCTTGGACTTTCTGAAGTGATACAGCAAGAGCAGGAGAATAATCAGTAAAACTCCAGTAAGGATCCCAATGAACAGCGGCATAAAAAACGAATGGCTTTCAGGCCTGGACCCTGTAGACAGAAACTGTATTATTAAAGTAGTATGTGATTTTGATATGATTTTAAATCCTGTACTAGTTTTTGTTAAAGATTTATTGTTGACACTGAGGCAAAGGTTTTTAATTTACAATAAAACATTATAATTCCTTTTTTGGTGCAAAAAATTAAGAATTTAACTCTTCGTGAATGTGTCTGTGAGATTTTATCCACATGATGCCAAGAAATACGAAACTGAAACTGTATATTTAAACGTACAGTCTACCGTGATGTTGACAGCATTGCTGAACTCTCCTGACCCAGAGTCACACCAGTACACTGCATCAGTGTACAGTAATTGGTAGATATGGCATGTGGATCCAATTATTTTCCCCCAGTTATTACAGCTTGAAAGACTGCCTTTTTCAGTAAACCTCATCACTCTCCACTCCGTTGAGTTTCCCTGACAGGTCAGTGAGACAGGCTCAGAGGAGAAGTGTTGCACTCTGTCAGGATGCACTGTGAGAGACGCTGCTGAGTTACGATCTGACGGGTTGGAAAATAAACATAATAGTAAGTCAAATGAAGCAAAAGGATATTTTACAATTAAGGACATCACAGAAGAAATTAACCTTTAGCTCATTTAGCTTGTTCATTTTAACTAAATTAAAATGTTGATTTAGATAATGTTTACAACACTTACAAATTGTACATGCTCAATATTTTAGCAGATTTTCATACCAAAAAAACAGAATTAATGCTAAACTAATGCTTCACAGCAAATTTTTTGAATTTTACTATTGAAGAGGATGACTTCCTAATTAATTTAACAGGAAAAGAAAGATTATCTTCATGAGGGTGAAGAATTTCAAAGATTCTCCTCAGTTTTTTGTATGAAACTATTTCAGCTGATTCAGCAGAACGGTAAAGACACAATCAGATGTTGCTAGAACCTTCACTCTTAGCATAATGCAACAGGAGATAACAGGTGCGTCTCAATTATCTTAATTGCATCCACATTTCCCTGACGCTACGTCTTGTCCTTGGCATACAAGGAGAGAAGAAATAAGTAAATGTGTTTTTAGAGAAATGAGACATACGTAATAGATCCTGGAGACAAAATGTAATCATTAGAGTGAGAAAACATTTTATCATCAAACTTAGTTGTGCAGAATGGTTGATCGCCATCATTGTGGTTTGATGCTGACATGAGTAGAGAGGCAATGGGTCAATCAGTAAATTTCATTATGAATAAATATATTTTGTGGAGGAAACAAAGCAAGAAACAAGCCTACCTGCAGACCAGACAAACTTTGGTTTACTGTCATCAGTGTAAAACACTGGATCTCCTCTTCCAGCTCTGCACTTATATCCTGCTGTGTGTGTCTGTCCATGGACGATGTAGGAATCCTGTTCAGTCCCGTTGCTGCTGCCAGGTAGCAGCTCATGGCTGTAGGAGTTGTCTGATAGTTTGGGAACAGCCTTATACCAGAAGAACCTCCATCCTGCAGATGGATCTTTAACTCTGCAGCTCAGAGTCACTGAGGCTCCAGGACTCAGCCAGGATGGAGACACAGTGAGGACAGGCTGGGATTGACCTGTTGGAAAGTGATTCACAATGAAAACATGTTAGATCGTGCATGTACTTTATGCTCTCTTAAGGTATTTCAATAAAGTAGGCTACATACAAATACTGTAAAAAATAACATTCAAATAATTATCTACAGTATATTTTGAGTGGAAATTGTATTTGATGTGACTTACATTTACACACCACTGTTAATTTGAAGTCATTGCTCCACTTTGTTTGTTTGGTTTTGTTTCTGCCCCTACAGCTATAGTCTCCGCTGTGGACTTCGTGAGCATTCAAGATTTCGAATTCATTTCCATTTGGAGGTTTTATTGAGCTGGTTGTTCTCCATTCGTACTCCCACTCAGTGTCTCCTTCGCTCTTAATCTCACATCTGAGAGTGATCTTCTCTCCTGAGTATATCTTCGGCCAGTTTGGTTGTAGGGTTACAACAGCCCTTTTTATCTCTGTTTATAATGAAGAAGTACCAATAAGGATATAAAAATGACAAAAGGTTAATAAGCATAAACCTTTGTTAGGGTGAATGTTTACCAAAAACGCAGTGCCTTGATGTGTTGATCAAATCCCTATCCCTTGTCTTATTTTTAACACAAAAGATGATACTGGTTATAGCAAAGCCCTCAGAATTACACAGTCTGCCAAGTTTATAACTGCTCACGATGTTTTTCAGTGAGACAAGTACATTTGTAGAAGAAATACTTTCAGATATAGTAAAATTGACTTTTTTACAACATATATATTCAATATATTCAGTAAAGTAAGTAGAGTAATTCGGCAAGTTGAGATGTTAAGTAAATAAACAAATAAAAACCATAAAGAAAGACAATATACCTTCGGCATGTCCATAGAGGTGTGTGTTCAGCACTAAAATAAAGATTGATGCATCATTAACAAACTTATTGAACTACAGTATTAAAGACATAAAAACAGACATTGGCAACTATAGTTGGATTTGATATAGGTTCAGATTATTATTGTTATTCTTGTCACTACAATCATTTTCCTTAATTTGAATGACTAACAGTTAATGATGTACTCACTGAAAATACCCAGCACACAGAGCAAAGTGTGCCTCATCCTCAGATCCATCACAGAAACACTGAAACCGCAGCAAATCAAGAGAAACAGAGCTTTTGGGCAAACGAGTGGCATTTTATATCAGTTAGATGAGATGGGTTTTTTTGTTGATATTGATGCAACAAGTTTTTTTTTTTTGCTTATTTCTCTTTTTTACTTAACTACACTGGGATTGAAGATAAAGAGTGATTGTCATTTCCTTCCTGAGATAGATATGATAATCTTCTTGGCAACTGTTGCAACCTGAAATCTTATTAGGCTAATTTTGGATCCTTGAATGCTGCATTTCTGTGGTGGCGCTGGGAGCTCAAAACACTGCAATTTGAGAAAACACATTCCAATAAGATAAAACACAAACCAATTAAGACAACATATTTAACGTCACATGTGCAGTGTGTTTAGCTCTCTGAGCAACCGTACTTTGCTGCACAAAATTATGACTTCTGTTAAATAAACATACATAATCAGGGCATGATGCATATATGTATGATGGTAATTAGTATTCATTAAGAATTAAGATAAAAATAAACACTAAGTTATATTTTAGTTTATTTGCAATATACAGAACCTGAATAATAGATTACATACATTCATGTACTATAAGGCTACATGTGTGCAACCCTTTGTGATATCAGATGACATCTGTACACTTCTTAGTGGAAGTGATGAAGAGGTTTATAATGTTAATTATATTTCAAGAGCTACAAAACACTAAATAGTGGCTCCTTCTCAGTTATTATTTTATCCCACAAACAACCTCACCTGTCACATTCTACAACACAGGACTGCACAATGAAATGAAGGCTGTAGCCGCCTTCATGCTTCACACACAGAACACATAGACCAGTGGTTTTTCTCACATCAAGGATCCCTAAACTGACACAAAATAGACCACGGACCCACTTTTGATAAGATTTTGTCCCAGTGTCCCCCATCCAATAGGAGTTTTGCTTTTAGATGTTTTATGCCATGTCCCAAAGTAGTCATGCATTCTGTCATTGTATGACTTATGGATCGGATTATAATAAAAATAACTTATTCCCCTTTTGGCTGGAGACCCCCTGGAACCTCCTCAAGCACCCCACTTTGAGAACCACCAATATAGACCAGCATGACAGAAAGATGAGTGCAATTTATTTATGGTGGAGTACGGAGGATGAGGTGGACTTGAGGAGTCTCACAGTCTGGGAACAGCGGATACTTTTGTATCTCTTGTGCACATCCCATGCCAGGCATGGCAATTTCCTTAAGTTCACTTAAGAGACACAGCTGTTTCTGAGCTTTCTTTACCAGCATGGGGATGTGTCAGGTTCATGTCAGGTTCTCTGTGATTCAGATTGGAGACATTGACTGGTAGGTTATTCTCTGTGCACTACTCAAACACAAAACTGTTAGTTTGGTTGTGGTGATTTCTCTTAGAGTCAGGATGAATTTGTTATTGAGTGGCCTGAAGAGGGACAAAGAAGAGTTATGTTGCCTTCTTATATGAACATTTGAAAAATGAAAAATAAAACACAACATTTTCAATAGGAGTAAAAAATGGAGTAACACCAATGTTGTGTTTTTACTCCACCCTGTGGAGAATACGAGGCCTAGCTTTCCAGTATTCAAGTATAAAGTATATCTTCTTTTTCTTATTCCTTGTAAGTTGGAGGTATATTTAACTTGGCTGGTGTACATTGATACGTCCACCTCTGTGAATCTGACATCTGACACATCTGACCAACGTTGTATGTCCACCATCATCAGAACAATAGGAGCTACTGGGCATACGATCATCATTTTGTTGATATTTATTTTTTGCTTTTGCTATAAAAATGTCTTTTTTTCTACAGAACTGATATAAAATATTTAGAAAAACATTTAAATAATTAAAGAAATTTGTTTTATTCCAAAACAATTAACTAAATTCAAAATAAACCATCTGTTGTGTCATAAACAGCGGTGGAAATAACTACATTTTCTATAACTTTAGTATTTTTAGTTCTCTACAAAATATCATAGTTCATAATCTACTACATTCATTTGATAACTTTAGTTATTTTACTGATTCAGATCAGTAATTCAAAATATAATCAACAAAACATGCATTGTTGCAAGATACAATTAGATTGATCCCCATAGGGGAAGTTGTAAGCTACCTAGCAGTATATAAGGCCATTAAAATGAGTCCCACCTTTACATAGTAGTGCATCACTAATCATAATCCAATAATAAATACATTATCCACAATGCCCAATGTGCACACTTTCATTAATAGCATGGCCAAGCTGTTAACCACAGATCTGTTTTAACAAGTAACACTTTCTAACGAGTCAGCTGCTGAATGCTCTTTACTGATCCTTTTGCAAAAGCTTAAATAAAACCTATAAAGACATAGGTTGTTCATCTTATTTTTAGATTTTCACCACAAGACGCTCTCTGTACCACATGTTGACTGGCCCTTTACACTTGTCCTTTTAAGTGAATATTACATTTGCATTTAAGGGACCTGGTGGTTTCATTTCAGACTGTTAACTTAACATGAAGAGGTTAGGTACAAAATAATCACAACATAAATTAGATAGGTCTTAGCTGAAGTTTAAAGGGAGACACATTTTAGGTTAAGCTACGTATCACCTACAGGTCAGAAAATACATGTTCTAACAACAATCTTGTATGAATGCTGTAAATCTTGTATCTCCAGACCTGCTAATGGACTTTTTAAGGAACTGAGGTTGCTGCTGTTGATTGTGACTGTGACACATGGTGACAGTGCTGCATTGAACAAAGCACATAGAGAGGAGGCAGCAAAAGCAGCACAAGAGAGACAGTTTCATGTCTGCCTGAACAATTACTACCACTCACATGCTGCACCAATAAAATCTGCTGCTCCTGGATTAGAATAATTTACTGTTGTTGTCTGATGGCTGTAACCAGCTTTGAGGTCACAGAGGTCCATACCTCAGTGATTATATGCTGGGATGCAGGTGACTGCAACTCTCATTTCAAGGTGAAAAACTGTTTCCCCATCAGTTTCCAGATTTGATGAAGCACATTAAAATGTTAGACGCACAATAACTGAGAGCACGGTTTGTTGCGGGTAGAGTTTTCAGTTGCATAAAACACTTTTTTCAAAACACTACACACAGTTCTCTACACAAAGACACAAACATCTAACAGGAAGTGACCTGCTTTACTTTTTCAAACACAACCAATGAAAATGCTATACTTATTCAACAAAGTCACACACGCACTCATCACATGTGCATCTCATTATTGTGCATGTAAAAATGATAAGTGAATATATAATTAATCAAACAATAATTAAAAAAGGTAAATAAGAAATGACAAATCCAAAAAAGAAAGTGAAGATATTAATCAGACAATCAAACTTTAGAGTTTGTTTCCCTTCCTTGGATTAGGACCTTGTTGGGATAATTACCCCAGTGAAGGATCCTAGACTACAAAAATGATTAGTCATTCAGTTTAGGTCACAGTACAGTACTCCTCCCCGTTTTAATAGTCTCCCTTTGCTTGATGTCACGATCTAAATATAGTTGCGTTATCCCACTCCAGAGTTTCAGGTTTTCTACACACCATTAAAGGTCATTTAAACTTGTTTACCAGTAACATCACTTCCCTCTTCCCAGAACTTGCTCTTCACTTCTCCAAACTCTGAACTTCTAACCTTTATCAGTTCATGACCTTTACAAAGACCTCTAAGGTGAAATAAGGCACATTTAAATGGAAACACCTTTTACATAACACTTTTTAGTACACATACATTCAAAACAGTTATTTCTTAATATAATGGTTACAGTTCACATTTACAAGTAAACATACTCTAGGTGGTTACCCAACTCCCATGAAGGCTGTAGTGAGGCCTTCACTGTGCACATAAGTTACACAGGTCAACTTCTAACTTTTTGTTACAGTCTGCATATATTTTATTAAATCAATTCAAAATCAATTTATACTGTCATGCTTCTTCTTCACATAACCTCTACCCTAGTGTGCAGTGTGTTTCTGACAATTTTGCAATTGAAAAGGAATGTTGCATCTGCCTCTCTTATTTGTGTTGTCGCCAGTTTAAATGTAAAACTGACCCATGGCTCACATTTTTGACACTTTCCCAGTTGCTTTCTCTCTTACCATCCCAGGATATTGTTTGGCAACAACATTCACTTACAAGATGTACTCATGTATTTTTAGCAATAATATTTACATAACAACTACTGCACCTAGGCCTTCATTTCCCCCCACAAAAGCTACAAGGTTCAGTGGAGGTGGGGTAAATCCAGAGCCGACCCAACGCATGAGTGAAGTGAAGTGAAGTGAAGAGCCACCAGAGGGCTCCCAAGAGCACTTCAAATTTCTGACAAGAGCATGTGAATTTATATTTATTTATTAATCTTTTGGGTTATGTTAATATTGCAAAACAGGACATAACCATTTGGAGCTGAGAAAATAAAGAAGAAGAAACAGAAGATGAGAAAAAACTGATGATAATGCAGCTGTGGAGTTTTCAGCAAAGGGTCATTTTCCCAGACCACCTGTACTGTTACGTATGTTTGTTTATTAAATGCTGGTAATACTGTCGTTCAGCCTACCAGCACAGTAGTGCTATATTGTAACTGATGTCACACAGTTAAAAGCAGTGTTTATTAGTGATTTGGTTATGTGACAACGGTTGTGCAGTGCAATTACTTTACAGTTTTTCTAAATGCTTAAACACTAATAGTCATTCTTGAAGTTTTATTTCTGAAACCATTACCGCTTGAAGCCAAATCCTTGACCAGGTGTGCCAAACTGAAGCACCTTCTCTGCTTTTCTCTCAGTTTGTAATTCACACTTCTATCAAAACCGTGAACGTTGCTATATTTCTGACACAATTTTGCCAATTGGCATTCCTCAGTCTTTCACAACACTTTTTATTTTTAGTTCACATACCAATCAAATCTAAAGCTCTATATGTAAAATAGTTTGGAGGTAAACATCTAGTTTGGTGAGAAGTGTGAGAACAAGAGGAGGAAGAGGAGGACATGGATGAGGAGGTGAAGACAGAAGAGGAGGAGCGTGCAGGACCAAGTTGAATGGGGGAGAAGGAGAGGACCAGGAAGAGGAAGAGGGAGGTGAGTCAAGAACATGACTGATGAAATCAGAGCGACTGTGGTTGACCATGTTGTCAACCATGGGATGTGCTTGAGGAAGGCTGGGCAACGGGTTCAACCAAATCTGAACCGCTGTGATGTTGCAGGTGTCATCTGGTTGTTATGAAATGAGAGGCGTTAAGTAACTTTAAGTGCTGTACAGCACTGGTTCTGGTTCAGTAATATCCAATGTAAAGCCACTACTATAAAACCAATCAAATGTTTTTCACACAATTGCAAGAAAACCAGTACCTGGTGGAACAGCTGCACTTTTCACCCCAGAGCCGGAGATCCACATTGTAAATATAAATAACTGCATCACACTCATTGCTCAAGTTTCTGTGTTACTTTGTAGATGATTGAGAAAAACTGTATTACAGTACTAAAAGTTTAGGAATTTGTAAGTTACAGTACTATAGTCAGTGATAGAAAAGGATATTGATTCAAATTTCTGCATTTCTGGTTTATTTTTTATTCTATTCTATTTGTGTGGGGGTTGGTCTTGCCAAGACAGCATTTAGGCCTACCAGTTTTACAGTTATTCTCCGTCGTTTTGGTGCATTTCTCAGATCAGAATGGAAATTCTCAAAACTTGTTCATCCTCCACATCATCTATTCACTTGTGCACATCATAAAAGCAGTTTTTCATTGTTTTGAACAACTTGCAAATGCTTTGATACAGATGAAAATGATTATGTACAAGTGTTTACTGTTCCTACATTATCAATTCCTAGCCAGCAATGACATGTGGGGCCCAGCGTCTGGGCTTCCACAGCTTGCCCCAATGTGGATCCCGGGTGCAAGCCCATAATGGGGCCCACATTTGCTGCCCACATGGGCCCCACATGTCATTGCTGGCTGGGCATGTCCTATCGATAACGTAAAGATTTGATACTGTTTACCTGGCTCTCCCATTTCGAGTCACTCCAGGACTTGAGTGTGTTGCCCACATGCTTCATCAAGATGGCCCACCTTTGAGGAGAAACTGAGAAGTTTTCCCATATTTCCAAAATAAGTGGCATCCAAGGATGCTTTAGCAGCATCTGAAACCATCAGATTTAAGGTATGTGCTAATTCAGCAGGTGAGAAAAGTTGATAAAGGAGAAACATATGTGAAAGCAACACAGAATGAGAGCTGCACTGCATTGTATTCTGTAATATTTACTTAGATTTTGAATTGTCACCTGCCAACATTAGATAAATAAAAAACATCCATCTATATTTTAGGGAAAGTAAATGAATGTAAAGATTGCCTAATTTATTATGTTATTATTAACACTATATTAACACAGTGTTAAGTTGCTGCTAAGTTGATATAACACTTCCCATAACACTGGTTTATGTTAAATCCTGCTGCTGACAAACCAGCAGGATGCTTTTATTGTGAAAAACTTCAAGGCAGGTTACATTAGCAAAGCCTCAGTACATGTAATAATGCTTGACACTACCCACAGCATATTTCAGCTCACCCATGAAACACTTAACAGGACTAACAACAAATAAGAAAGGCATGAACATACTTGAATTTGACATATATCGGTCTGATGTGCTGAGTCATGTGAGCAGAAGCCCATATAACATTAGGCTGCTACTGTGCATGAAACAGAATTTCCATCCACATCGGCTCATCTGTCACTGCCTGTGTCGACACAATGAAATGCAATACCACAAGTAATGCAGTTAAAAATGCAGAGAAAAATTCACTCTTTTTCCTTGTTTATAATCCAGCAGGATTATAACATACATACGATGCACAAACATACACACGATGTATATGCTCGTAATACAGTTCTGCTTTAACAAATGCAAGTTTCCAAACTTACAAAGAAAGAGGATGTTATGAAAAGTGACAGTAGTTTGTGACATCTTTAGTGAATAATGGAAAAACAAAAATAGAAATTGTGTAATCACCTTCAGCATGTCCATACTTGAACAGAGGGATTGATACATCAACAGACATTAATCTCACAGATAGTTTTAAAAACAATAAGGATCTAAAAAACATAGACATCATTAGGAAATTTATTTCAATGTTGTATAAAAACCTATAACTTTCTTTGCCAATCCAGAATACCCACACTAAATAAACAAACAAATAAATAAATAAAAAATTACAAACTAATGATATTTTGTCCACACTACAACATTTCTCAATCTGTACAATTCAGAAAAAAAGTTTCTGATGTACGCACAGAATAACCCGATACAGAGTAAAGTATGTTCCATCTTCACATCTAGTACTGGCCCTGCTTCTGAGCAACCTGAGAGTGAAACAAAGTGAAAAGTAGTTTGATTTCATGCCAATTTTAGCTCCTGGCTTTTCTAAACTTGGATAATCTCCTATTCTTTCCTCTTTGACATTACAAACATGTCAACACTTTCTGATGTTTGATGGCACAGACAATTACTAAAAGTATTAAATATGAGCTTTTTAAATACCAGCAATGTTGTCTGACATCAGACAGTCCAAAACTGAACAACAGATCAGACCTAGCCACAACTACTGTAAGACTGTTTCTTGCCGCTACCAAATTAAAGCCCGAAGGACCGAAGGCCCGAAATGCCGTAAACACTGTCTCAAATACAATATCCATTTATTTGTCCTTTGTTTGTCTTCACCTTAGTCAGTAAATTATTATTCCATGTTTTATAATCGAGGTCCCTGCAGGAGAATTCATTCTTCAGATATGAGATTGATCTATTAATGTTTGACTGATTGTTTGAACAAGCTGTTTTTTAATATTCATCATTTTAGAATCAGATTGTAGGTTCACTACATGCATAAATGAATGGGTTAATTTATACACTGCCTAGTCCTTTATTTGATTTTAAAATAGTCAGAAAATGGGACAGTTTGTGAACGCACCTATAATTAGTAAAATTAAAATGTGTATGCATGTTTTCTTTTTGAAGTTGATAGAAAATGTGTCTGAAACTGATTGATGTTTAAGATGTCGGAAAGTAAAACATGGGAGGATTAAACACATCCTGAATTTCTAAATCACGGCAATGAGATCACTGAATTTCATCACTGTATTATTTAACATACAGAAAAAAATGTTCCTCTGACTGACTGTGAACTTGCAGCTGTTGCTGCAGTAATGACTACAAGTAATGACCAGTAATGACTGTTGTGTTAAAATGTGAAAGGAATAAGGAACTGCACAAACTCGAACAAAGTTTACACTCATCATAGAGTTCTGCTTTAACAAATGCAAGTTTCCACACTTACACAGCAAGAGGAAATTATGACAGTAGTTTGAGACATCTTTAGTGAATAATCAGAAAACAGAAATAGAAATAGTGTAATCACCCTCAGCATGTCCAAGTTTTTTTGCCAATCCCGAATACCCACGCTAAATAAATAACTAAACAAACTAAGCAACTACTAAATAAATAAAAAATGACAAACTACTGATGCTTTGTCCACACATTTCCCTACAAATCAGACAAATAAGGTTTCTGATGTACGCACAGAATAACCCCATACAGAGTAAAGTATGTACCATCTTCACATCTAGTACTGGCCCTGCTTCTGAGCAATCTATTCCTGAGAGTGAAACAAAAATGAAAAGTAGTTTGATTTCATGCCAATTTCAGCTCAGGGCATTTTTAAACTTGGATAATCTCCTATTCTTTCCTCTTTGACATTACACATTACAAACGTGTCAACGCTTTCTGATGTTTGAGGGCACAGATAACTAACTAAAGTATTGAATATGGGACTACTGTATTAGCTTTTCAAATACCAACAATGTTTGATGTATGTGTTTATTTTGTATACATTCATGTATAATACATAATGAATTTGATAAAATGATTGGATGCACATTAATAATTATGTCTATCCCTCCATATATGCAGACCCACATTCTGCTATTCACCCCATGCACTGGGGTAAGAGCATGGAGAGACTCAGCAGTGGTTATATCCATACACCAGTACAGTACATTCTCTGAATATAAGTTTCCAGAGTAAACCCTTTTTGCAGTTAACATGCAATAAATTAATTTACATACCATTTATACAAATAGGGAATTCAGCCAAACATCAGAACACAGTACCAACATCCATGAAGCAGCAGTTTTGTCCCGAATCCATTCTACATATCAATTCCTAGCAACTATTGATAATGCGGCCAGATAAAATACACTCAAAACACTTGAGTGAAACCATACTAAAACCTTATTGTTTGAGTATGCTGTTCAAGGACAATGCAGTGCACAAAGGAAATGGAGGAGCTGCTCGCTGCTGCACATCGACCTAATTGTCGAAGGTGGTCAAACAGCCTCAAAGGGCTTTGCAATCCTTAGATCTTCAAACTCAGTTAGGAAAACTGCCCCCCCCCCCCAAAAAAAAAACTTTAACAGTAAAAATAAAGGAATAAACCGTAGAAACCAAACAAAAGATTAACTATTAAATATTTGGAAGAAATATTTTGCTAAAAGAAAGCAAACACTCTGACAAAGATTTAATTCTGGTTTTATATTCATCCATTTGTTTGATTTTCTCTCAGGTGCATAGCTGTCAAAATCACATACATATTACAAAAAAGCAAATAAGGACAGTTGCCTGCTGAAAAAATAAGGTTTCTTGCTGCATAAAATAATAAAATGAGACAAATCTTTCAAAACAGCAAAATAACATCCAGGTACAAATAAAATACATACAGTATCAATCTGTGACCCTAATTATACATGGAAAAAGTAATACTCTTCTCTTTATGGACCTGGAAGAAAACCAGAGATAAAAGGTTATTTAAGATGTAGTCGCTTTAAAGACACAAATCACAACATGCACATTACATGGGAGCATTATTACCGAGAGCTGTTCCTATTTTGACTTCTGAATAAACAGTTTCATCCGTTACGGCAGGAGATGATCTTCCTATGAATGGAGATAAGTTAGTTTAAAATGTTTACCAATAACAGATATAATATATGAATTTAATGATACATGAATATTGTTTTCTTCAGTTACTCATATTTACAGTATACATGTTACAACAATAGAGGGGATATTAATTAAGAAAGTTTAATTAGAATCATAAAAAATATGAAATAGAAAAGTAAAAAATGTGTTTGTGTTTAAAGTTTATTTAAAATCTTTAGAGTCAGAGAACAAACTCAAACCCAAACAACAAGCTACGACATGAGTTAATTTGATATATCTTGCCCCAGTGTCCCATGTTTGGTCTGAGACAGGCCAGAGATTCTCGTCCTCCACCTTCCTCACCTCCTTCTTCACCCCCTCCTCCCTACTCCTACTCCTGCTCCGCCTCGTCCACCTCCTCATCTTCGCTCCTATCCCATCTCCTCCTCCAACTCCTACTATTCCTCGTCCTTCACCTCCTCCTCCTCTCTATACCTCTCTTCCTCCTCCTCCTCCTCCTCTCTGGTGTCCCACACCTCTTCCTTCAGATTTCTCTGGATCCGTTGTTCCAATACTAAATGAACTGACTCTGGCCCTTTTTTCTATCTGTTGAAGCTTCTGATTGGTGTGTGATCAGTTTTGACTGTTTGTGTTTCCAGCTGGGTAGCTGTGTGCTAACTGAGCTCAACCTGTGCTGATTGAGTGAACAATATTAAATGTTAGTGTTTTCTCAATGACCGCATGGTGTAGGCAATGAAAAATAAAGGGATTTGTGTAGAGTTTAGAGAAATGCATGTGGTTTTTGAAAAATGGAGTTTTAGTTCAATAACCTGGTTAAAAACTGTTCAAATTTCAAATTTCAAAACAAACTAATGACAAACTTTTGTAAGTGACTGTACCTGCAGCTGATCCTGTCTTCACATTCGAGTAAAGGCAGCTCTCCTCTGGTTTATTGTGCTGCCCTGTTAAGATGATCAGATGCATCAAAAGATAAGTTAATATTGTCTCTTATTTAGGAATCGCAGGCCTGATAAATATTTTGACCATAGTATTTATTGTAAGTACTCACCTTTATTACTGCCGTGTTTAAGCTGAATCAACGAGTATGTGACATAACTGGATTCATCTGCATCTGAAATATACATTTTCTTAACTTACAGGATTGTCAGTTATGATCAGTCTCTGATGTTTAGAGTCTTTGAGGTATTTGAATTGGCTAATGTCAACGGTATAACTCAAATTGCATTAAATGTGTTTTATACAATAAAGCCATGATACTATTATTTTAATGGTTGGGCTAATACTATGTATTTTTTTCTGTCTCATAGTTTAACGTCAGTTCAGCCATAAACAATGGAAACAATGAATATAAACAATTTTCAGTTCTGATCTTTTGTGGTTGTAGTAGATGAGTTTATTGTATTACAATCCTTTTTGACAAATTAATTGACTGCTTACTTGATTTGGTTCAAGTCTTATGGATTGTGGCTTTTGATTTATGTTTGAAAATAAGCCTAGAAAGTAAGTGTTGTGATATGATATGGTTAAAAATTAATTATAAATGAGTCTTGATCATTTTTAAGGCTGACCATGGAGATGAGAGGAGTGCACTTCAGGTTGAGTTTCATTCTGGTTAACCACTTGATCTGGAGCAGAGCCCTTAGTGGCTTTCTGAGACTGTGGGGTCCTAAAATGAAATGAAAATATATATAAAATACAGTAAATACAGTAAATTTTATACAGAACTTTTATAAGGAACATGTATTGCTTTTTAAGTTCAAGACAGAAGAGAGAGTTGTACCCACCTAGCGAAGTATGAATCTGTAAAAAAATAAATTTGTTGTCATATTGTTGTTACATTGGAAAGTGATGCACTGAATTTAACAATGATTTTGAATAATTAGACTTTTTTAGATTGTAAATCATCAAATATCAGCAGGAAAAGGTCTCACCCTTTAACTTTCTGTAGCAACACAACAGCAGCAGGAGAATAATCAGTAAACTTCCACAAACAATCAACGGCAGAAGAAATGAAGACTTTTCAGCCACCGCTGTAATAAAACGTAAGTATTAATAAATATTATTTGTAGTTGAGTGCTTTCACAAACAAAAAGAGGTCACTCATGTAAAACCATGTAAAAGACTTCACAAGTGGACCCACATCCAGGATCAAATAGGCCACATGTTCAAAAGCAGATCATTTACAGAAATTATATGTGGAAGGCAAAAAAATAATATACCCACACTGTACACTGTACATGTGCGTACACATACATTAACACCTTATACTTCAATACAAACATGTACACATAAATATTCAAGTGTATACATACGAGAACACTCACACATTCACACAGTGTACACGTGTGTATGAATAGTATTATGCTTACATAAATTCGTGTTCACCCAAAATGTATTTACATCCAAGTACACAGATCACCTCTACACACACAACACACACACACACACACACACTTACTCAGTGTTAGACTGTAGAAGATTAGACAGTGACAGCACGTATAAAAAATTCTAATTAGATTTAAGATTGAGTTTAAATTTTTTTAAAACTCAGATTGTGACATTCTGTGGCCTCGGAAAAAAGGAAGTGTTAAAGAACAGATTTTATCAGACTCACATTTTACTGATATCCAACTCTTGGGTGACTCCTTTCCTGAGTATTCACACTTGTAGAAGCCTTCGTCTGACTTTGACACTGCAGCAATTTTCAGCTCCACTCTGCTGTCATTTTGGATGAGATGTTCATTTCGATAGAAAAATACATTAGAATCTAATGTTCCTGTCTTCAGTTTGCAGCCAAGACCAACAGACTGTCCCTCAGTCACAGGACGGACAGGACTCTCCAGTATTATATCTTTATCTGTAAAACAACAAAAGAATATCAAGTTCCACCTGTTGCAAAACCTTCAGATCGCTGTTACTCTTACATAACTAAACCTCCTTAAAGTGATGGAGGTCAGCATGGCGGCAATTTATGACTGAGAGATAGAGAAGTTGTGACTGATGTTCATCGGTAAAATTGACATTTTAATATATTGTTTGATATATTTACACGTGAGCAGCAATTATTAAAAAAGGGAGTTTGTGGTTCTGGAGAAATCCAATACTAAGATATAGCATTAACAATGACACAGGAACTAATATTAGCTTATTTGTGGGTTAGCAAACTGTCGCTACAACTGCTGCTGTGAAGCTAACGTGCAGAGAGGACGAGGCGGTCCCAGGGCCATTCTGCTATAGCTAGCATCACAATAACAGCACATGTTGGTGTACTAGAGAGTAAGTTGAATGTCCGTGGCCAGGTCATTCAACGTTACTGATTCAGAAATCATGGCTGGAACCGCTGTAAAAGTGTTGTGTGGCTCAGTCCAAGTCATTTTGTTTGTTTCCCATTTACAGAACCTGGGCTGGGTACAAACACCAGATTGGTTTTCAGCGTGCACATAGAACGGCATAGCTAGCTGAGATATTTGTTGAATTTGACAAAAAGACGTGTATTAGATTAAAATCACATACCCAAAATTTAAGTAGTTAATGTTACACAAATGTCAGTGAGGATCAATATGTCCTAATTCTTTGGTAGTAAGAGGTCTAATAATAAACACTGTGAAGGGCAGAAAAACTGATTTCATGGCAGGTTCCATGTCTCACCTTGACATTTCACTGCATTGGTTATATAATATGGCCAATGTTTTAAACATATATAATCTGAAAATATGATGTTAAATCCCATAATGCTATTGTGAAATAAGAAGAATTAAAACACAAAAGGAATTACTTTGTATGGTGATGTTGACTGCATTACTGAATTGACCTGATCCAGACTCACACCAGTACACTGCAGTATTGTTTGGAGCTTTGGTCATGTTGCATGTGGATCCAGTCATATTTCCCCACTTAGAACAGTTTGACAGATGGTCGGCTTTAGTGAACCTCATCACTCTCCACTTATTAGAGTTTCCCTTACAGCTCAGTGAGACAGGCTCAGAAGAAAAGTGCTGCTCTCTGTCAGGACTCACTGTGACTGTTGCTGGATGAAAATCTGAAAAAAACAATAAGGTGTCAAAACGAGCACAGAGATATCATGAAATTATCTTCTGACTGTCTTAACATTAATTCAGTCTCAGTACTGTGGCTGCTCTCCAACTCATCAACTTTTAAAAAAAATAATTATAACAGCTGCCTTTCTGGTGTTTATAAAGTCACTATGAAAATTTGTGTTACGTTTTAATTCATATTCAATCGTATGATGTCTGCCTCTGCAATACCCTGTAGCTTACTCCATCGCTAGGTCACAATGGTTGCTCCCCACTCTTGCAAATCAATCATTGCTGGTTGGCATTAACTACGTCATTACTGGTGTGCCAGTTTGGGAATGCCACCACAGGCACCAGATATGAAACTACTGTCAAAAACAGAGCGATTTACTTATAGTTTTAATTAGCACAGCATGACTATGCCTGCAGGACTCCACATTTTTGCTGCACAATATCCCAATTTAGGCAACCTCATACAGTAAAGTGTGGCTCACTGTAATGGGAATAACTACTGCAGTTTAGATTATTATTTTTTTAATATAACACATTTAAAATCAAAAGTTATGTTTAAAAATCAGGGGAAAGTTTGACTTAACTGTGGGGGAAGAATACAGGGAATAAAAGGGGAAAGAAAGAAAGAAACAAACTGACCTGCAGACCAGACAAACTTTGGTTCACTGTAATCAGTGTAGTACACTGGATCTCCTTTTCCAGCTCTGCACTTATATCCTGCTGTGTGTGTCTGTCCATGAACAATGTAGGAATCCTGTTCAGTCCCGTTGCTGCTGCCAGGTAGCAGCTCATGGCTGTAGGAGCCTGATAGTTTGGGAACAGCCTTATACCAGAAGAACCTCCATCCTGCAGATTGATTATTAACACTGCAGCTCAGAGTTACTGAGGCTCCAGGACTCAGCCAGGGTGGAGACACAGTGAGGACAGGTTTGGTTTTATTTGCTGGAAAGAGATTTTCCAGAATTAAAAGTCTAGTCATGTTGGTGGCCTTATGTGCACTGTTTGGATCCTGCACATTTAACACATTTACCTCCATACATATTCTGCATTCTTCAGGTTCATATAACCTCCTAGTTTAAATCAAATCATTATGTGTGTGATTGAGTGTACTTCCTTATTTAACTCAGCCAGACTTGTTATCATGAGCAAACCAGGTGGTGACAAACCACTGCTAAATATAATGTTTTTAAAGAGGTGGTATTATTCTCATTTTCAGGTTCAAAATCCTATTTAGGGGTTGTACCAGAAAAGGTTTACATGGTTTAATTAAAAAAAGAAAACACATTTTTTCATACTGTACATTGCTGCAGCTCCTCTTTTCACCCTGTATGTGAAGGCTTAGTTTTAGCCATGGAGTCATACATCTTGTCTCTAAATGATCTTTGCACACACAGTTGAGGGCAACTAGCCAATCAGAAGCAGAGAAGGGTAAACGAGAAGCAAACATGCTTCGGCTCAGCTGTACATGTTGCCGGCCAGCTTGGCAACAGCAAGAGTTTCAGAGTGGAGAGGTATGAATCTGTAACAAAAGTATCTTTCATCCATAAAGTTTTAACTGAGCTCCGTCTCTACATCACAGTAACAACTTTGTAACAACTGTCCACTGACTGCCTGGAGGGTGTAGTGCTTGGAAAGGAGAGGGTGTGTGCTGCAGCTCAGAGTTTTTCCACTGGTTTCAAGCAGTTCAGAACAGAGAGTTTACTGAGTTTTCTGTGGGAGATGGGAACTCTCTGTCAGGTGGATTTAGGGCTTTTTCACTTTGCAAAGTAATTACATGCACAAAAAAGGTATATAACGCAATAAAGAAGAGGGGAAAAGCCAAAAAACATAATACCACCTCTTTAAACTATGAAATCATAATCCCTATTATCATTGGGTTTCGAAGAATCTCACTTCATAATAACTGATATCTTTACTAAATAAGTACATTTCCACATTTAAAAGTAGATACTCACTAGCCTGTGTGTTTGTTACGTTGCTGGAATATGGTATTTGAAAGTTAAGCACTAAGCACTTTATAGTCATATTATACTTTGTGTTATGGACTAAAATGATGCACACATTGACAATAAATTAACAAAGAAAGATTATGTGAATAATAAAGATGCAGAAAAACACACAACAACGGAAATTGTGCAATCACCTTCAGCATGTCCGTGGAGGAGTGTATTCAACACTAAAAGAAAAGATACTTTATCAGACATTATCACACTGACAGAAACTTTCAAAATGAGAATAAACAAGGATATTTAAAAAAATTTCACAAATGGCAACTGTGGTTGGATAATGTCTAATATCAAATCATGATTGCACAGTCTTCCACTTTAAAGTCAATCACCAGCCAAGAAAAAAGACACCAAAATATATAAAATATGTGAAGACAGTAGGTCTAGTAAGACAGTGTAACCAAATTTATCAATGAAGGTTTATCTCATATTATAAATACACTTTTAAAATAGCAGTGCTGACAAAACAATAGTGTCACAACTTGAAATACATACGTGTTTTTAATAAGAACAAACAGAGAAAGTCAGTGATGTACTCACAGAATAACCCCAGCACACAGAGGAAAGTGTTTCCCATCTTCACAGCCAACACTGACACCCTGTCACTCTGCACCTGACAAATAATTCCACTTTAAAGCTTGAAAGCATACAGTATGCAGAGCTCAGAGCTCATGCAAAGTTACATCTCTACATCAATGTGGTTTCACAGGCTTTCTACAAAACGTGTTTCTAAGAATAATCCACTCCTCCTTCCTTCCCTTTTTGACAAAGCTCACTCACGGACAACCACTTCCTGCTCAGGCAAGGCAATTTAACTTGAGTCTTGTACAGATGTTAAAAATAATGATGTGTGTAGGAATGACTACATTTTGTGTATGGAAAAATCATATTTGTGGACGAACAGCAAACTGTTTTACTTTATTAAACAGGTTGCTCAAATCAAACAATCTGGCTGGTTCATAGTGGTGATATAGTGGGCGTATACAAGGGGTATGATGTCGAATTCCTTTGCACAGATCCGAATCACTTCAAGTTAATAATAATCTGAGCTTTGTGGGGGTCTCACGCCACATTTACACCTGGTATTAAAATGGATCTGATAAAGATCTGATGCATTTTACTGACGGAGATAAATAATTAATGAGAGAGTGATAGAGAGAGAAAGAGGGAGAGAGAGAGAGAGAGAGAGAGAAACCATTGCTTATTACGTGATTTATCATTTCTCTCTCTCACACACACACAAACGCACAAACACACACACAGCAGTCCACTACTTGCCCCAGATGTCTGTGATATTGCAACAAAGTTTAAGTTTCTATAGCATGTCCAAAGACTATTGCTCAAGGAGTGACGCAATTCTTCCCTTACAGTAGGTATAACATTAAAGTTGCAAGCCGGCACACAGTTGCAAGCATATTATCATATAGCCAAGTTCAAATTACCAAAGTCAACTTACTGATGCTGGACAGTTTTTAGTGGCTGCAAACAGCAACGTGCAAATACATACAAATAAATGGTTCTAATAATTTTAGCCTTTGATGTATGTTGCTTTGCAACGACACCGGCAGCCTGGTGGAACGATGCATACTCTATACATATACTTGTATAGAGGGTATGTGTTGATGTTACTTCCCCTTCCGCAACACGCTGCACTGAGTGGCAAAACATCTGTTACCATGGCTGCGTTTAGCAAACTGGGAGTAAAACAAGTGATTATTTGGTCAAATTAAAGGCAGTCGGATTCGACAGTGGTCCTTACTGCTTACCAAAGAACCAGCCAGCTCTTTCCCATTTTAGATGTGTTGTTTGTGTTTTAGCTGATTCAAGCTAACACTGCTGCTCGTCTTTCTGCCACTCAGTGAGCGTAACTGTGTTATGTGACATCGTGCACATACCCTTCATTCATCAAGAAATGTCTGTTGAAAAAATAAAGTCAATTTGTAGTGCATCTGTTAAAAAAGCCATGTTATAAACCTCTGACATTAGATCATTAGGCTATAACTGATTATTCATTTAACTATTTTTCATTTTCAGGACTTAAAGATCTGTAGAGTAAGTATTTTACTTTGACTGTATGTTAGATGGAGAAAAAGTATTTAAGCCTTACGCCTGTGTTTCTACTCAACTCAACTTCATAGTTCCTCTTTAGACATTTAAAGAAGTGTTGTAACGGCATAAATTTAGAAAGTCACACTGACATCAAAGCTAATGTATTTGAAACAGTAAGCTGTCTATTTAAACTAAACCATTAAACTAGCCACAAAGTGTCAATTTAACATCAAAATTAAGGCCAATGTGAGTAAAGTAATTAAATGTAAATCAGAAACATTTGCTGTTTTGAATAAGTTGGGCATACTTTTAAATTGTTCAGCAGTCCATTGATCTAGTTTAAAATTAATGTCCCCAGGCTACGAAAGAAGATTAGGGACACGTGAAGTTTTTCTGAGTTCTGAGATTAAAGTCAGGCTGTGTGCGAAATCACCCACTGCTCACTATGTAGTGGACTATATAGTGAGCTCGCCATTTTTTAGTGCTGTCCGAATGTGTAGTGATTATTATACCCTACATAGTCCACTCAATGGCTGTGTTCAAAACGGGCTAAACTGCTGTCTCAGAAGGTGTCTAACAGGACAGCGAGGCTTCAAGTGCCATTCAAAACATCTCGAATGATCTCTTCCTGTCTTCTGAGATGCCTTCAAGGTGCCCCAGTAATGGCCAGTTTTGAAGGCAGCATCGATGGTGACTTGATGCTCATTATTACCCATAAAGCAGCAAGGCTACGGCCGTCGTAGCTTTTGAAAACTGGTCAAGATGGCGGACAAACAAGCCGAATTTGTACACAAATACGACAGCCAGAAGAGACGCAAGACGGCGTGCTGACGTCACACAGTGCCGTAAGTGGTGTCCTAGACAGCTGTTCGCAACTAATGTAAACAAAACTGCCTTCACTTGAAAGTGATGCCTTCTGAGGCAGCGAGGCATCTGCCTTCTGTTTCGAACACAGCCAATGTATCCCAGAACGCCTTTTGAAAAGTAGTGTACAACCGATGGTCACTAACCAAACCCTACATACCATCATGCACTGCACTGATAGAAAAAAGTCATTGTCCGACGGCAATGACGAAATTAACGGAGCCAAAATAATGCTCAGAGTAGAGTCCGCAAGTGTTGTTTTGTATGTCCTCTACATACATCTCCCTACAATAGGGAGTAGTGAATGAGCGGTAAATTCGGACACAGCCTCAAAATTCTGAGGTTAAAGTCAGAATTCTGAGATTAAGTCAGACTTTAGGGTGCTTTCACACCAGGATTGATTGGAGACTTTGGTTTCCCGAAGGAGGCATCTCCCCTTTGGCCCGGTTTGTTTGGAAATATGTGAACACAACAACAGCACTCTGATCCGGAACAAAACAACCGAGCTGAGATCGCCTAAAAGAGGTAGTCTCGGCTCAATTCTGGAGCGGTTCGTTTGCAGGGAAAACACAGCCGACCCATGAACCAGAACAAATTAATGTGTTGCTTGGCAACCAACGCCAAAAGATCGCTTTTCAACCATAGACTGTTGTCAACATGGAGCTTCAGCAGCGTATTTTGCTCATTTGTTGCGGTATGTTGTTGTGGTTAATGTATTGTATAATGTAGCCTGCTGCCGTCTGAGCTTCTTTGCCTTCACGCGGCACTACCCAACGGACCATTCACAATCACTCTTTCAATTTATTACTAACCATTTTGTAGTCTTCAGTGTTTTTGTGGTGCCCAACATCTGTGAGATTTGTAGTTCTGACCAGTGTTTGAACTAGCTTTCGGGGGAGCTCACTTTTTGGGGGGCTGGGAGGGATTATTAATAGCTACAAGTATGTAGCCTAGGCTGACTGTGAAAGTATCAGGCATGTTTGTCTTTTTTAGATTATTGTCATATGTAGACATTTTGCTAAAATTACGCTTCACACAACAGCACAACAGCTGTGGCTGTGTTTGCGACCTGACCTTTCTTCATCCCGTGAAAGGGAACAATTTAGAAAGTTGCAAGGCACTGGGAAGTGCATGGATCGTGCATAATATTCATTCAGCCAGAGGGAACGATCACAAACTGTTCACAGTGTGTCCGTTGTACTAGCGACACAACCCGTAGGCTACAGGAGAGGGAGTGGGGTGGTGGAGCAAACAGGGCCAGCAACAGAAGATTGTGGAATCACTGGCTCGCTGCGGATGGTTGATGATGCTTTAAAATAGTGCGGTGTGAATACGTGATGTATTCAAATCGATTCGGAACAAGGTATCTGTTCCAGAACAAAACAAAACCCTCAAGGGCTGTGTTCGAAACAGAAGGCAGTTGCTTTGCTGTCTCGATACGGTAACAGACAGCTGCCTCAGAAGGCATCACTTTCAAGTGAAGGCAGCTCTGATTACATTAGTTTCAAACAGCCTTCTAAAGCAGCACTTACGGCAACGTGTGACATCAGTACGCCATCTTGCGTTTCTTCTGACAGCCAGAAGAGCTAACTAGCTATTGAAAAGCCAAACAGCTAACAGACGCCTCAGAAATCAAACTGAACAAATTTGGTTGGTTACAGTCAAGGGCTAATATTATAGTTCAATGTTTAGTTCTTGCTAGATTTTCAAAAATAGAAGTGAGAAAACTACTACAAACTTTTAAAAACCTATATTTGTGTACAAATTCGGCTTGTTTGTCCGCCACCTTGACCAACGCAGCCACGCTCCTTTATGGATAATATGCAGCATCAAGTCACCATTGATGATGTCTTCAAAATTTGCAGTTACTGGGGCAGCTTTAAGGCATCACAGGAGACAGGAAGAGATTGTTCGAGCTGTTTCGAACAGCACTCGATGCCTTGCTGTCCTGTTAGACACTTCTGAGACAGCAGTTTAGCCCGTTTCGAACACAGCCTAGGTGTGAAAGCACCCTGAATCTCAGAAATCTGACTTTTTTTCTCAGAGCTCAAAAAAAAAAATCACATTTGGCCCTAATCCTTTTCCGTACCAGCCTGTGTAGCAGTGTGGGATTAACAACAATAAATAAATAAATACGCAGGTGGAAAACCAAGGATGGATGAAGACACGTTTCACAGTTTATGTATTAATTTGTTGGATTTAACAGAGGTTTACAAATAAGAATGATCTCTGCTTACACCAGAGACATATAACTAAAATAGTAAAAAAAAACAGTAAGATTATAATCTCTGTTGTTTAATATTCTCTTTGGCATCTACCACTTTGATAGAACACATGTGGTGGTCACAGTGCCGCTCACCACACAGGTTATCAACTGGTTGGCAATTTGGGCAGACGGCCACCTCCACAACACCTCTGAACACCCACATAGCACCCGTCCGTGTCCGCACCGAGACCCAGGCCCTACATGGAGAGCAGTTGTGGACTGGTGGTTCAGCAGTCCCGCCCTTGATCTAGTTTAATTTCAATAACCTTTTAACCTTACACTCTTCTTGCCTTAACTATTTTGACTACATAATATCTCTCTCTCCCTCTAGTTTCTCCTCCTGTCCTCTCTTTTCAGGTCCTGTCTGTTTACCGGCACCTGGTGCAGTGTCCTCCTGGATTCATATTCTTCATCTGTGTCTACAATCTATCTATAATTTTCCCATCCTCAGTGTCCATACTGTAATTTTACTATGTTGATAGACATATATAGCTCCTGTCCATCCTGGGAGAGAGATTCCTCCTCTATTACTATTCTGGTTGCAATGTTTTTCCATGTTAAAATGGTAAAAAATATGCTGTTGTCAAACCCAGTCAATTTATTGTGAGCTTTTAGTAAAAGGGAAGGAAGCAAAGACTCTACAGAAGTTTGAGAAATCTTCCAGTCCAATACTTCTATGAAATGTATCTTCTGTTTTTCCACAGTTCCTGGTTTCTCTTCATATGCTGCAGTTTAAAGGCTTCTCTTTAGACAGTTTCTCAGAAGCAGAGTGTCTGTGATGGATCTGAGGATGGGAAACACTTTGCTCTGTGTGCTGGAATTTTTTTGTGAGTATCACTGACTTTCTCTAATTAAATACGAGTTGCGATCTAATGATGCTTTAACATATATTGGATAGTTTCTGTTTGATGACGTTTTAAACTCTGTTGTAGTGCTGAATATCCTCCTCTACTGTGGACATGCTCAAGGTAATAATACAAGTTTATTTGTTTTATTATATTCATCGGGATGACTCTGTCTCACTCTTTAACACATCATTTTTCTGTCTTTCAGTGTATTTCTGATTTCACTCCATGAATCTTGTGTTGGTTTCTAGATTCTCTGCTGACCATTGAGCCAAACTGGTCCACTTTATTTACTGGAGAGTCTGTGACCTTCATATGTGACATGAGGGAAGGAGAAGACTACTGACTGGTATTACAGACTGAAGAAGGATGGTCGAGAATTTATCCCCAACAACACACATAAGAAATATACATTACAACCTCTAGCTACAGACCACAGTGGTGAATACCAGTGCTTTGGTCACAAGGTCTCAACTAATTTGACAAAGGAAAGTAACAAAGTCTCTCTAACTGTATCAGGTAAGTGATCAATGTTTTACTCATCATGACCAAGTTCCCTAAAAGCACTTACTTTTGAGCCATGTTGATAATCTAAAGTATAAATGTTTTTGGATTTTAGTGTCAAAACTAGTTTAATATTCAGAAACCTTAAAGTTTGACCAGCTGCACTAACGCTGTTTATGCAGCTGTAGAACTGTGTAATCCTGTTATCACATAATCATAACGACTAAAAGGAGAACAAGAAAGACAGGGTGGGTTCAGATGTTCACATCAAGGGGTTTACATAAGAGAGATGGGGAAACGTATTTATTCATTACTTAGTAAATCTATTATTATTTATTACAGTAAGAGCGACTTAAGTGAAATTAATTAAGTATGCTAGAAACACAAATCACTAATATGTCATCACATGTTTTCAAAGATTTGTTCTTTTATTTGAGCTGACTTAGTAAAACAAAGAACCGCATGTGTTACACAGACAAGAATTGTGATCCTGGAAAATCCTGCATCCACTGTGTATGAAGGAGAATCAGTGACTCTGCGCTGTAGACATCGGAATCAGACAGAAGAGAAGAACGCTGTCTTCTATAAAAACGGATCTCTTATTGAAACGGACACAAACCATCAATCATCAATAATTTCACCAAACACAGTTGAAGTGACCTTTCAGCTACTGTCAGACGGGAGCTCTTACATGTGTAAATTTGATGAGGACGAAGAATCAGAACCAATAAAACTGAAAGTGGAACGTAAGTAGTTTTCAAACTAAAGTCTCAACGTTCAGGGACGTTTTGCCAGAAGGAGCTGCAGACATGTAGCATTGCCAGAGTGAAGCAGAGAGATGATTTCTCTGCATTATCTTAGAGACACTGGACACAAAGAGAAGGCTGTGTCTAAATGGTCATCTATTTTTAAAAGTGTGTTTAAAAGTGTGTTTGAACTTTCATTCATGGTTATGTTAATGTGACCAACAGCTGCAGTGGTGAATAAGTGTGAAACATAAGAATAGCTGCTAATGATTGATTGATAGATTGACTAATCGACTATATTTTAATAATATACACAGATTTAAAAAATTTGCCGTTAATATTTTCTGTATTATTTTCTATAATTAGTTGCTGCCCCATCAAGAATGCTGGATTATATATTTCTCATTTGAATTATCTTAGGGACATTAATCATCATTTTTATGTCTTTCTAAATCAAACAGCAGACAGACCAAAGGCTCAACTGAGCAAAAAGTCAGCAGTCATTCCAGGAGGGTTCAGTGTGACCCTGAGCTGCTCTGTGAACCTGTCATCTGGTTGGAAATACTTCTGGTACAGAGGAGAGAAAACCTCTGAACCCCTGACCACACAAGATGCTGTCTTCATCTCAGATGGACAAATCAGTGTCCCACAGGGAGGACTCTACTGGTGCAGAGGAGGAAGAGGAGACCCAGTTTACTACACAGAGGACAGTGATCCAGTCGGTACTGACAAAACTGACAATTTAGAATTATAGGTCAAAATACACAATGAATGATGAACAAGAAATGTATACACATAATTGCTAATTAAGATTTGGGCTAAAAAACTTTTTACCTTTTTTATTTTAATAATTGTGGCTGAACAGTCACAAACAGGGCTTTTGTGACTCTGCAACCCAACTGGCCTGAAATATACTCAGGAGAGACGATCACTCTGAGATGTGAGATCAAGGACGGAGGAGACACTGAGTGGGAGTACGAGTGGGAAACAACCAGCTCCATACAAACCTCAAAAACAGAATGAATACATCATAGGATATGCTTCATCATCACACAGTGGAGAGTACAGGTGTAGAGGCAAACCGAAAAGTGAGAATTCTTCAACAGACTGGAGTGATACTTTCACATTGAAACTATCTGACAGTAAGTCATGTCACCAGTTTGCTGAATGTAAATCATTAAAAAAATGTTTTGGTTACTATGTTTTACGCACATTCATATTTGTATTATATATTTAAAGCAAGATAAATCAAGAAGGGAATGTGCAAGCAGTGCATGTTATCCTGCACAGATTCACTAAATTGCCAAAAATTTCATGACAACCCTCCAAATCACTGAATTCAGGTATTCCAATCACTTCAATGGCCACAGGAGGTAGATTAGCTCCCAGGCATGCAGACTGCCTCTACAAACATTTGTGAAAGAATGGATCACTGTCATGAGCTCAGTGAATTCAAGCGTGTTACCGTGATGGACACTATGCAGTTGTTTTTAAGGGGTCGGGCTTGGCCCCTTAGTTCCAGTGAGATAACTATATCAAATACACGTCATTGATGTAGCTCTGACAGACTTATGCGCTTTTATTTTGAAGGCAGCAGCATAACGAAAAAAATGAAAGGCGCAGGATTTGAGAAGTGTGGCAGAAATTAGTAGACCAATGGACTTCACATGACAGGATTCACAACTTGGATTAATTTTTGTGAAAAGCTGTTTTGATTCTTTCGTGAAATAATGAAGAAAGGGACACATTCAGATTTAGCACTTCTAAGGTAACTTGAGTCAGCACTTTTTTTCCCTTTTCATCTCTTGTACCATGCAGGTTACATGGTAAATCTATAAGAATTAGACTTTGGGGTGTGTTTTTTCCATTAAATGAACTGAACCGTTGTATTGTGGAGAATCTAACCAAATCTAACTATGTGTAGCATCTCCATACTGACATGTTGATTGTACATTTAATCACTTTTCCACAGAGCCCCAGTCTGTCCTCACTGTGTCTCCATCTTGGCTGAGTCCTGGAGCCTCAGTAACTCTGAGCTGCAGAGTTAAAGATCCATCTGCAGGATGGAGGTTCTTCTGGTATAAGGCTGTTCCCAAACTATCAGACAACTCCTACAGCCATGAGCTGCTACCTGACAGCAGCAACGGGACTGAACAGGATTCCTACATCGTTCATGGACAGACACACACAGCAGGATATAAGTGCAGAGCTGGAAGAGGAGATCCAGTGTATTACACTGATTACAGCAAACCAAAGTTTGTTTGGTCTGGAGGTAGGTTTATTTTGACTTACTGTGGTGACCTTATTACCTTTTTTTTTTTATCTTACACCAGCATCAGGTCAAAGCAATGGAAAATGTTTTTGTAGCATTTTTTATTACCTTGGGGCAAAAATGACTACATTCACAACAATGAACCCCTGTACCAAACAGTTGAGATGTTGCTTCATATGAAAAAGTATAATAATAATAATAATAATAATAATAATAATAATAATACTAATAATAATAATAATAATAATAATAATCAGTATCCTCTATTTGGTAATTGTCATCATTCAGATCATTATCATCCATGTATTTAGAAAAATATTAATTTTAATTAATATACTTTTTTGGTGATAAGCGGTAATATAATTCTGTTGTTCTCTAATTTTAGTCAGGACAACTTCCAACAAAGATAATTATATTTGTGGCTCGGTTCTGGGATCTGTCTCTCTGTCCTTGTTACTGTAGTACATGCAATAAAACTGCATGTGTAAAAAGACAATACTTTTTGAATACATCTGTTCAACAAGCATAACATGTTGAAAGCGTTATTTAATCTGCTCTGTCCAACTCTCTCATCTTCTGTTATAAAAGCACACCACGCTAATAGTGGCTTTGCAATTAGCTAAATGTCCAAACGAGCTAAATTTAACGCTGTCTGTTGTCCAACTGTTCAGCTTAGTTTGCCATGTAGCTTCAAATTGGAGCTTGGATGTTGTGCTATTTGTCAGGACAAAATGGTATTGAAACACTTTTATATAGTCTCTGACTGCATATGTTAGACAATGTCAATAAACGATAAATTGTCTACAAATTTGTGGACTTGTGAGATGTGTGGGGTTCAGGAACGTTGATCCACCAAGCGATGGTCTACTGCAATGACTTTTCAATGTCACATCATTTCATGGTCAATTATAAATAGATGATTTTTCAACATAGTCGTTGTTACCCAGCCAACTACAAATCAATGCTAAATCATGAATAATCGGGACTTCTATAAATCAATATTATTCCAATGTCATGCTTATATATGGTTGTTTTGGGGCAGGACCATCTGCATGAAGTGGTTTGTAAAAACAAAGAGATCATTAATTTTATTATTGTATTTTAAATATATTTATACTCAATGATGATAGTTTATATAATGTAAAATATAATACAAATAATTATAATTATTTTTTGGGGCTCCTGTTAGTCAGGGGCCCTTGGAATTGTCGTAGCTTTTCCCCCTATACTATCTACGCACAGCATGCAGTGGCGCATGTTATATAAAATGCTAGCTTTTGTAAAAATATTTAATTTTGACTTTTTGTTTCACACAGGACACAAACATCAGTCTCCTGGTTCTAAGTTGGGATTCTAGCCCTCCATCCACCCAAACCACCTCATTACTCAGTCTTTTCTGTTAAATCCCATACACCTACCTTTACCTACAAAAAAAAAGCAAAATGATGCTACCAATTATTATTGTGCAACCCTATCAGATATGGCCTGTTATTGGCGGGTTATGAACTGCTTGCAAAGGAAGCAGCAAGGGCAGGCAGGTTACAGTAGCTTAAAAAAGGAGTCTTGTATGGAATTTGCCAATGAATGCTGAGAGGAATCAGCTGAGCTGTCAGCTTATGTGCCTGGATTGTGAGCTGAGCTTGACTTTATTGCTCACCTGCACTAATGCAATGCTCGATATGTTGAAATGGCTAACCTTTGAAAATTCCACCAACAAGTCTCCATGCCTGTGGTAACTACTGTTAATAAGGTATTACTGTTTATTTACACTTTGTGAATTTTTTCAGCATAACATACCTAAAACAAGTGGTTGAGATGGCTCAGTCAGGTTGAGTGTAGTTCAACAAATTTTGTAAGATATATTGACAAAGAGCAAGGATTGACTACTTTTTATTATTTTTTTATCTAAAGAAACATGTTTTACATTTGAAAACCTGCCACCAATGCCCACGGCTGGGAAATAAACAAATACATTTAGTTAAATATATACTTTTGAATAAGATCTACATGCTTATTTTTTTTTACATTATTCATTCCCTGCCTCTGTCCTAATTCATTTTCATTATTTATATTTCTTCTGTCCTCTCTTTCCCCCAAATCTGTAAATGCAGGACTTTTAGTTGTAATTTGTTTTTTCTCTATTTTGCTATTGCTCATTTTACATGAAGGTCACCTATAGAACAGTTCCCTCAGATCACTAATACACTCACATTTTATGCTGGCCTGCTCTCTCCTTCTTGTCTTCTCTTTTTGGGATTTAAGTAAACTAAAAAAAAACTATTTAAATTTTGTTTTTCAGTTTTTCATCCAGCAGCTGCAGCAGCTCTCACAGTAAGTCCTAACACAGTGCAACACTTCACTGAAGAGTCTGTGTCACTGAACTGTGAGGGAAACTCTACTAAGTGGAGAGTGAGAAGGTTTTCTACATCTGGCCACCTGACAACCTGTTCTTCCTGGGGGAGACTGACTGGATCCACATGCAACACCAATAAATTACAGCACATTGATGGAGTGTTCTGGTGTGAGTCTGAAACAGGACAGTTCAGCAATGCAGCCAACATCACTAGAAAGAGTGAGTTTTAATCACATTTTTATTAAAGATATATTATTTTAATACTATGTTTTGAATATTATCAGTAGTGAATACCTTTAATAGGATTAATGGTTTCACTCACTTCTGTTGCCAGAAAACTTTTTTCTTCAAAAAGAGTTAAACTTGATGTTTGTTCTAACAAACCATTAAACAAACTCAATTAAATTAATTAATTAATTAATTAATTAAATTAATTAAAGTGTAATTTCTTAATCTTATCTAATAAATCATCATATGGATTTTATTACCCACTGATATCTTTATAATAATACTTATCCATTTATTTTATGCCTGGGCTAGCTGTAGAGTTATTTGGCTCCAGCTTGGCTCCTCGGCTTTTCCCCTCAGTCGGTCCTCTGTAGCACACGAACACCAAGTTCACGCTGACAACAAATATAATAGTTCTTAATGTGTAAACCCATTCACCATTCAAATTTACCTATGCACATCACCAAGGTGCCGCCCTTTCCAGTATTCATTTTACAGTAACAACATAGTGACACATGATGAAGGTCTGGCTGCTCAGCTAAACCTGCAATCAAAATGAACAGTTTTCTCTCAGTAGGCCATCTGTAGCACTCGAACTTCACAACAAATACAACAGTTCAGTATAGCTGTGATTGTTCATCACTAAAGCACAACTCGTCATGCAGCTTGCAGTAAGAACATAGTGACACATGATGAATTTGGCATTTACTGTTTTTCTCTTGCCAAACATCATTCATCATTTGTCAACATTTTGTCTATAAAATGCTGCATCACCCAATAACGCAGCTAAAAGGCCTGGGCCCCTATTCATAAAAAATCTTAAGGCAAAGAGTAGCTCCTAGTGACAAAATTAAGAAAATTCTTAGAAATATGGGAATTTACCCTTAACATTAAAGAAAAAAATCCTAGTAAAGAAAAAAGGTAATTCAGAAAGCATCTTAACCCTTAAAAGAGGTCTTAGGGTCAGAATTGTTAGGAGCACGGACGAGGACTTTTAAGGGGCTTAAGAGTTTCTTTAGTAGAGGAGAAAATGGCAGAAAGACGAAGAGGGAGAAGAAATGTGTTGCAGACAACGGATGACAGTGAGGCGACGCTATAGATTAGATCGTGCAGGGATCATGTTTGTGACTGATCTTATTACAGACGCGCTAACATCTCCGACACAGTGCAGGAATGAAAGTAATCACTACATTACGATATTTGGCAACTGGGAAAATGCAACAATGCATCAGTGATGATTTGGGTCTCTCACAACCTTCTGTAAGCATGATCACACAAATAATTACAGCACTTTCAGAACCTCTTATTGTGTCGCAGTTCATTTCGTTTCCACTGGACATTCCCACCTTGTAGGCTCAAAAAACTGCCTTTATGAATATAGCAGGCTTCTCTCTTGCGCACAACGAGAATGAACCGTTAATAGTTTGTGCTCTACGCTCCCACATCTGCTTCTCGCCCCATGCTGTGACATCCGGCCCGAATTTTCCTTTTAGAATTGCCTTGTGTTTATCCACTAACTGGGCTAACCGTAAACACTGTTCCTCTGTCCAGTTGGGCTTTCTCGCCTTTCTTGGTTTTGATTCCGTGTTTGATCCATTAAAACCAACATTCAAACCACCACTTAAATAGAAACACCAGCAATCAGTGTAATTGGAAAGAATGGAACAATTTTTATCATTCTAAGCCAATCAAATACCTGATAGGAAATTAACAGCATGGTAAATAAAAAAACTGGATTTATATACACATAATGTGTGTGTGTGTGTGAGAGAGAGAGAGAGAGAGAGAGAGAGAGAGAGAGAGAGAGAGAGAGAGAGAGAGAGAGAACGGTCGATTGTTATTATTATTATTCATACTATTTTATTTTCATTATCGTTCATCAGCTTGTTCAACCAGCACCAGCTGATCTCCAATCAAAACTTTCTGCTTGATCTTTTTACAGGGAGTGATTTGATCCTGGTGAGCCCTGTCCATCCTGTGGCTGAGGGAGATTCTGTCACTCTGAGCTGCAAGTTGAAGACAGAAAATGTTCTTTCTAATGTGGATTTCTATAAAAATGGAAAACGCATCCAAAGTGATACCAGAAGTGAGCTGACTATCGCTGCAGTGTCAAAGTCAGATGAAGGCTTTTATAAATGTGAAGGGAAATATTCACCACAAGGTCAGAGGAGTCAATCATCACCAGAGAGCTGGCTGTCAGTAAAATGTGAGTGTGATTAACATAAGTATTAACTCAGTACTTAGTTAAATAATTTTTGGCAGTGATTACAGTCTAATACCTGTGGAGTCATGTGGTAGTAGTACACATGTGGTCACCTAAAAATAAAGTACATTAATCATTATCAGCCAAATGTAGTTACATATATATAAGTTTTTCATGATGGTTTTCATCCCCCCCAAGAAACAGCTTGTGGTGGTAGAAGTTAGCTGCTGCCGATGTACCCGATAATCTCTCTAAGTAAATGTTATAAATATGCAAACACCTTCCTCAGTGTGGTCTTTCAAGAATAATTGACACGATTAAACAAGAATGTTTATGATGAATTTGTTTTACATTTTTCCAGTTCGCTCATGTGCTTTCAGTCATGTTGCCCACTAGACCCTTGATTGTTTAATCCTTTCATAGATAAAGTTAATATTTTAAAATATACATTATTCTTTATTACAGCAGCGTCCGGATCTGCATTTCTTGTGCTGTTGATCGTTGGGCTGGTTATCGGTATCTTACTGATTGTTCCCTTGGCTCTGCTGTTGTATTTGTACAAACAGTCAAAGGGTGAGACTTTTTCTGTTTATTTTAGATAAATCATTCTGTTCTTTTAAAATCACTGAGGATCTCTGATGACAAGAGTTTGAAAAACAAAATGTAATAATTACTTTCTTTTTCACAGATACATGTTTTCACAGGTTGGTACAACTCTCTCTTATCACATCTTAAACTCAACTTACTAACTTTTAGTTGTTTTTACTTTTATATTGTATTATTGCGTTTAAGGCTCATCCAGTCTCAGAGAACCAATCAGAGCTCTGCTACAGTCGAACCTGTCAACCAATATGAAAGTCTGCAGCAAGTATACTCCTCTCTTGACCACGGTCAGTCCTCCATCTAATGTTGAATTACTTTCACAGCGATTTCTGAGACTCTTCTTTAGTCACATTAGTTATATTTAGAATAATTAGAGTAATCCCCTTGCAGTATATTTAACACACTAAATCAAGTATTACAATATCATGGACTTTAAGTGACTTAATTTACCTTCGATTTGTTTCTGGCCTGTAGGTGATGTTTGTGTCTATGAAACGATCAGTGGCTCTGGAAACACTGGAAGTGGTACAGTATAAAATCTGATTCACGCAGCACAATCCAAAAATATTTTATTTTGACTAAGTGATTAAAACTGAAGCCAGAAAATACTTTCTAATTTCAGGTGAAGGAGCAGATGAATACATAAATGTCAGTTCTGAGATTCAGCTCGAAGGTCTTGGAAATATGAGTGAGTACACAACAAATCAAACATTAAAAGATTTATTAATTATTGATTTTGGGAACCTGGCTGCGGGTTACCTTACTGCATAGCAGTTGATGTTTTATGATACAAGGGTGTTGGATGTTGAGGTCAGTTCATCCTCATCAAACTTGGATAATAAATGATTATGATGTTGACGCAGGAAAGGGCCTTCCCCAAGCTGCTGCCACAAAGTCAGAAGCACACTTTAGTTTGAAATAAGTTATGCTGTATCATTAAGAATATCCTTAACTGCAACTAACAGGCCAAATATAATCCAAAACCATGACATAGAGCTACAGGGCAAAAGTACACGTTAGTATCTACATACGTACTTTATGTGTAGTGTAAAAGCCGGCTTGAATGTTTTTATCATATTGTTTTAAAAGGTATAATAAGTGATGATCCAGTGGGGAGCTCTGACTACTATAACGTGAATCCGGATTCAACTGAAGGTACAAATATCAACACATGCTATTTTCATTATAATTCATTTTTTTTATTTAACATTGTTTTACATCATATTCAATACACTAGTGCTAAATATAACTGTAGGTCAGTATGCAGTTCAAATTACAATCAAAATACGCATGTGAAATTCTCTAATTTACAATTCTGGGAAGTTATAAGTTAATGTGTAAAGTAAATATTATTCACTTGTATTTATTTTATTTCCAGGTCCATAAAGAGAAATGCATTATCAAAGAGACAAGCAAAGACAACAACATGAAAAACGTGAAAAACTGAAAAATGTGTTCACATTAATCATACAGCTGTTGCCATGCAAACATCATTTGACATCAGATCATGTGAAATAATTCTAATATGTTGGATTCAGCAGTGGTTAGCACTGTCGCCTCACAGCAAGAAGGTCGTGGGTTCAAACCCCGGTTGCCCCGGCCTTTCTGTGTAGAGTTTGCATGTTCTCCTCGAGTCCGTGTGGGTTCTCTCCGGGTGCTCGGCTTCCTCACAACATCCAAAGACATGCAGGCTAGGTTAATCGGTGTCTCTAAATTGTCCTTAGGTGTGGATGTGAGTGTGAGTGGTTGTCTATGTGTAGCCCTGCGATGGACTGGGGACCTGTCCAGGTTGTACCCCGCCTTTCTCCCAATGTCAGCTGGGATAGGCTCCAGCCCCCCCCAGACCCTGTACGCAGGATAAGCAGTTGACGATGGATGGATGGATGGATGTTGGATTAATTTCTCTGTTGAATTTGCTTCTGTATTTATACGTATGTATATTTTTATTGCAATTATTTAGTTATTCTGTAGGTGAGATGGCAAAGGTCTATATGTGTGTTTTCATGTCAGCATGGAGTTCAGCAGGGTGGTTTGTTGTCTCCGGTCTTTTTAAACTTCCAGTTAAATGTTTGTAACTAAAGTAGCATTTTTTGTAATGATATTATTCTTTATTTTATTTTGTCCCTGCAGTTCTGGGCTTCATCACTGAGTATGTTCACCATACTGTGTGTGTGCACTGCACTCATCTCTGCAGCTCGCTAGTTGAGCAGCCTATATGTTGGGACAAACTGACACAATGTTTGGCACTGAGAAGAAATAATTTGATGTGCTATATATAATGTATATTTGTAAAATTTGACATTTATTGTCATTAAAATGTTGTCTTCTTCATAAATTCGGATCTGCTCAGATTTTCTGCTACTTACTAACCCCAAACTCCTTTTTTTCCTAAAAAGCACACGTACAAGCAAGAGCATATGTAATTTACATATAAACATAAGCCTTTTGGTTATTAGTAAACCTACCTGGTGATTAGTGTTTTAGAGGCAATACACTCATCATAAAAAACTTTCAGAACCATGGACAGCTCCAGGACGGGAAAGACAGAGAGAGAGAGAAAGACAGAGCTTCTTTACTCAGTGCAGCAAGTTTTCTTAAATTATGATTTCTACACAAAGCCAACGTCATACTTCTAGAAATCCTGGACCACACAAATGAGGAGAAACATCCCTAGTTTTCAGGCTGAATTTTGGGTGAGAAGTGTCCATTTAGTGGGCTGATGTGCCATAAAACCATAAAAACACAGTGTTTTGAATATCTCACTCAGTGGTAGCATCATATTGCATATAACTTCAACGAAGAGCTGGAACAAGCTGATCCACAATATATACGAGACACTGTGAGACACAACTTCAAAGTCATTAAGGTGAAATGTGAGGGTAAAATCAGGGTTTAATAATAACTACTGACAACTAGATGATTTCACTTATTTCAATTTCAGAAATTCCTGTAAGTCTTAGAAACACATTGTCCAAACTAAACTATGGCCTAAACAGAGAAACATGACTGTAGTTTACTGTGGGCCATCACACAATGGTTCATGTGTGAATGTGTTTATGTGAAGGAAGCACCAACTCATGGTTTCCCCCTGCAGGTGAATGAACGGATGTGTTTACATTGAAATGTAGTTGTCAGACTGCTACTGTTGTACAGTGCTACTACTGTGTCATTAATGATGGACTGTGATACTTCTGGGGTGAGTTTAGTAAAAAAAAAATGCAAAATGAAACTGACAAATCTATTTAACTTCCAGACACTGCAATAAATGCAAAATGTTATGGAAATATGTTCTGAATGGGCTTGAGGCCAGTTACATTTACATTTACATTTACATTTACTCATTTGGCAGACGCTTTTATCCAAAGCGACTTACATTTGAGGAACAACTTACAAGTATCAACAGAGCATCAAATACAGATCTAACAACTGACAATACATACTAGTAAGAGCAGCAATAAATCCTAGTAAGAGCTCATAGTACATATCACATCAATGGGTAAATATAGGGAAGGAAGTAAGAGTTAACAGAAAGTGCAATCAGAACAAAAAGTGCAGTCAATACAAGATAATTATAGGGATAGAAGAAGAAGAGCACAGGAAGTGCATGTTAGAGGTTAGTTAGTTAGAGGTGTTATAAGAGGAAGTGTTCTCGAAGAGATGAGTTTTCAAGAGCTTCTTGAAGTTAGAGAGGGACGTCCCTGCTCTGATGGCGCAGTGGTAGCTCGCTCCACCATCGTGGTGTCACCGATGCAACAACCGGACTGGGATCGCTTTAGGTGAAGGGCTGGCAGAGCCAGGCTCGCTCATTGGAGGAGCCGAGAGGGCTGAGAAGGAACGTAGGTTTGTATAATGGAGTTTAGGTAGATGGGTGCAGACCCAGTGGTCACTCTGTATGCAAGCATTAGTGACTTGAATTTAATTCTGAGGCCACGGAAGCCAGTGAAGGTCACTGAGTAATGGAGTGACATGAGTCCTTTTGGGCTGATCAAAGACCAGACACGCTGCCGCGCTCTGAACCATTTGTAAGGGTTTTACAGCACAAGCTGGAAGACCTGCCAGGAGCGCTGCTGCAATAGTCAAGGCGAGAGATAACCATGGCCTGTACCAGAAGCTGGGTGGCATACTGAGTGAGGTAGGGCCTGATTTTCCTTATGTTGTATAGAGCAAAGCGGCATGACTTAGAGACAGCAGCTGACATGGTCTGAAAATGACAGCTGATCATCAATCAAGACACCCAAGTTTCTCACCACCTTGGTTTGAGTGATGGTTGAGGAGTCAATTTGTAGCTTGATGTTATGGTAGATGGATTGCTTGGCTGGAATGACCAAGAGTTCAGTCTTGGAGAGGTTTAGTTGAAGGTGGCAGGCCTTCATCCATGTAGATATGTCTGAGAGACAGTCTGTAATCCGCCCGAGACAGTGGGATCGCCTGGCGGAAGGATAGATAGAGTTAGCGTATCGCCTGCGTAGCAGTGGTAAGAGAAGCCGCGGTGAGCCAATGATCGGCCCAAGTGAGGTGGTGTAAATTGAGAAGAGAAGGGGCCCTAGTACTGAGCCTTGGGGCACGCCTGTGGAGAGGCAGTGGGAGGAGGATAATTGTCCTTGCCACAAGACATTGTAGGAGCCCAGAAAGGTAGGATTCGAACCACAGGAGTGCTTTACTCGAGATGCCCATTGCTGAGAGTGCAGATAGCAGGATTGCGTGGTTGACTGTATCAAAGGCAGCTGATAGGTCTAGCAGGATGAGAACCGAGGATTGGGCTGCAGCTCGCTGACCTCAGAGCTTCTGTTACAGACAGAAGAGCCGCTTCAGTAGAGTGGGCACTCTTAAAGCCAGACTGATATGGATCTAGGAGGTCATTCAGTGAGAGGTATTCTGAGACCTGCTTGAAAACTGCTCGCTCAAGAGTTTTGGATAAAAATGGTAGAAGAGACACTGGTCGATAGTTCTCAACTTGAGTAGGGTCAAGTGAGGACTTTTGAGCAAGGGTGTGACCTGAGCCCTTTGAAGGTGGTCGGAAGGTTCCAGAAGCCAGAGACGGTTTATCACGCGGAGTGATTGCCGGACCACAGTAGGAGAAATGGCTTGGAGGAGATTTGTGGGAATTGAGTCCAGTGGGCATGTAGTTGGACGGCTACGAGTCAAGAGTTCTGATACTTCACTCTCTGAGAGAGGAGTGAACGAGGAGAGTGAGGAACCACTGGCCTGGGAGGGCAGAGGAAAAGATGTAGTAGGACTGCTACATTGGTTGAGTTTGAATGTTTCAGAGAATTGGCTAGTTATAGCCTCCACTTTGCCTGTGAAGAAGGCAGCAAAGGTATCAGCAGACAAGTTTGTGGGTGGTGGAGGGGGAGGCGGATTTAAAAGAGCTTTAAAGGTGGAAAATAATTTCCTAGAGTCAGTGGCACTGCTAATTCTGTTGTTATAGAACGCAGTTTTGGCAGCACTGATGCTTGTCGAGAAGGAGGATAGGAGTAATTGGTAGCCCTTAAGGTCAGTAGGGTCTTTGGTTTTTCGCCATTTTCTTTCAGCAGCTCTGAGATCGGCACGTAGTCCCCGGATGGTATCTGTTAGCCATGGGTGGGACTGGTTTGGGCGAAGCAGGCTTGGTGGATAGAGGACACAGGCTATCTAGGCACGAGCTTAGTGTAGAGCACAGAGATTGTGTGGCATCATTGACCTCGAAAGTGAGGAAAAAGTGCCGAGGGAAGGTAGGGCAGAAGCTACCACTGAGGCAAAATGAGCCGCAGACAGGTTAGCGGAGGTTGCGCCGGTGTGAGACCAACGGTGTTGGACCAATGGGCTTTTCCTGAGGGATACCGTGAACTGAATGAAATAGTGGTCAGACACATGTAGAGGTGTGACAGTTAGGCACTCTGTGGCACAATTTCGCACAAGAACAAGATCAAGCACCTTGCCAGCTTTGTGGGTCGGGGGCTGAGAACCCGGTTAGATCAAAGGACTGAATCAGAGACAGGAAGTCTGCTGAGTTTGAATTGTCTAAGTGAATGTTCATGTCGCCAAGGACGCAGTAGGGGACAGTCATGCTCTGGTATGGAAGACAGCAGTGTGTCAAGCTCCTCCACAAAGTTACCCATTTGTCCTGGTGGACGGTATATGACGCATCACAGAGACCTTAACCGAGCGGACACCAAGACCGCATGGTATTCGAGGAGGTATATTGAGTCGGGTAGCAGCTGTGTGAATTTCCATTTGTTGGAAATTAAGAGCCTCGTTCCACCCTCCCAGATGATCGGGGTATGGGTGAAAGAGTAGTTGGTGGACAGGGCAGCAGGGGTAGCGGTGTTTTCTGGTTTGATCCAGGTCTCAGTGAGAGCCAGTATCCCAAGAGATAATGTGTTAGCATAAGCAGTGATAAAGTCAGCTTTGTTAACTGCAGATTGGCAGTTCCATGATCCAACAGAGAAGTAAACAGATGTGGGCGGTGTCTGTTTTAAAGGCTTAAGGAGTGCCTTATTTCTGTGCCTGAAGACACGATACCTCTTGTGTCTACTGGAGACAAGAGGAATAGTATGGTAGCACATGGCCTGGGTGCAGTTGTGGCCAACAGCTTTAGGTGAGTAGAAGTGCTTATGGAAGGAAAGACGCTGCTCTTGTGGGTGGACTCGCACAGGAAGACTCGCTGGTCTTTACCCAAGTAGGTCTTCACACAAGGAGCAGACGCTACGCTGACGCTTCAGCAATAGGTTAAGTAGTGCGAAGTCCAATTGCATACAGGTGTGGCGCATTCAGACTGATTACACCCAGCTGAG
>JALXJV020000002.1:26428885-26486267 GCA_024633595.2 Lepomis macrochirus
AGGAGGGTAAATGAACATGAAGAATGCATTTTATGTTTAGGTAAATGTACAGGATCCAAAGAGTGCACTTAACTCCACCAAAAAGACTAGAATTGTAATTCTGGGATATCTCTTTCCAGCAAATAAAACCAAACCTGTCCTCACTGTGTCTTCATCCTGGCTGAGTCCTGGAGCCTCAGTAACTCTGAGCTGCAGAGTTAAAGATCCATCTGCAGGATGGAGGTTCTTCTGGTATAAGGCTGTTCCCAAACTATCAGCCTACTACTGCAGCCAAGAGCTGCTACCTGACAGCAGCTACAGGGACTGAACAGGATTCCTACATCGTTCATGGACAGACACACACAGCAGGATATAAGTGCAGAGCTGGAAGAGGAGATCCAGTGTATTACACTGATTACAGTGTAGCAAAGTTTGTCTGGTCTGCAGGTCAGTTTGTTAGTTCCTTTCTTTCCCCTTTTTTCTTTCCTCTATAACCCCACAGTTAAGTCAAACTTTTCCCTGATTTTAAATATCACTTTTATGTCTTAAATGTGATATATTAAAAAAAATAATCTAAATAGCACTATATTCCACACTTCACTGTTTGTTTTTGCCTAAATTGGGATTTAATGCAGCAAAAGTTTGAACTCCTGCAGACATAACAGGCTTAGTTAAATCTAGAGCGTGGGACTTTTGAATATAAATAAACGTCTGTTACATTCAAGCCCTCACTAAATGAGTTCACGCTATGGTTATTAAAACTATCACAGCCAGGTAAATTTCTCTGTATTTCACAGTATTCCTGAGTTTTAATATCTGGTTCCTGAGGCGACATTCCAAAAATGGCGCACCAGAAATATTTTATACTAACCAGCTTAGTTTGCCAGAGTGAGGAGAAACTATAACTGCATCAAAAATGGGATTTTTAGCTGTTAATGACATGTTAAATTGCGGCGGAAGTTCAGGTTAACGGCTACTTGCGGGAATTTGGCCAGCACCAAAAACTGTTGCCCCCATGACCCTAGGTCTAGGTGAGGCTTTCATATGTAAATGAAAATGCTTCAAGCTGTACAAATACAAATCAGGTACGCCCCTACGCCAGAGGTGTCATCTCTTTCCATCTCTTAATGTGTGGCTACGTGTAGCAACCTAGCAAAGGAATAGGTTACAGAGTATAGTGGAGGCATACGTCATCATCATTCATCAAGTGTTTGTGTTACTCTAACTCAAGGGAGAGACAAAAGTGTTGCACTGCAGGTTTAAAAGACACTTTGATTTGTGGTCAGACAGGGATACAGACAGGTGGCAAATGTGGCGCCAGAAACAAAAAACAGGCATGTAAACAGACAAGGTGTGGGTACAACTAGGAGACTGAAATAACTGATAGGAAAAAGGAACATTATGATAATGTGTAAAAAGGAAATACAAAAAAAGTCTAGATTTTCACTATCACATACTGACCCCATTTGAACTGAAAGGTGGCTGGTAAAAAGCGATTTGTAAAGTTGATGAGTTAGAGAGCTGCCACTGTGATTAAAATTAAGACAGTCAAAAGATAATTTCCAGTGTGCTGCTGTTAGTTTCATGATATCTCTGTGCTCGTTTTGACACCTCATTGATTGTTTTTTCAGAATGTCATCCAGCAGCGTGTCTCACAGTGAGTCCTGACAGAAAGCAGCACTTTCCCTCTGAGCCTGTCTCCTTGAGCTGTGAGGGAAACTCTTCTAAGTGGAGAGTGAGGAGGTTCACTAAAGCCGGCCGTCTGTCAAACTGTCCTAAGTGGGGAAATATGACTGGATCCACATGCAACGTGACCAAACCTCCAAACAATACTGCAGTGTACTGGTGTGAGTCTGGATCAGGTCAATTCAGTAACGCAGTCAACATCACCATAAAAAGTAATTCCTTTTTTGTCTTAATTCACAATAACATTGTGGGATTTAACATCTTATATTCAGATTATCTAACCACTGTAGTGAAAGTTTAAGGAGAGCCATGGAACCTGCCATGAATTCAGTTTTTTTGTTTATCATTAGACATCACATTACCAAAGAATTAGTTATTGACATTGAACCTCACCAGCATTTGTGTAACATTAGCCATACTGGTTGACACTTAATGATATTAATGATATTCTAATCCAATACACCTCTTTTGTCAAATTCAACATCTCAGCTAGCTAGTCTGCCAGCTGTCTATGTGCACGCTGAAAACCAATGTGGTGTTTGTACCCAGCCCAGGTTCTGTAAATGGGAAACAAACAAAATGACTTGGACTGAGCCACACAACACTTTTCCAGCTGTTCCAGCCATGATTTCTGTATCAATAACGTACTGACCTGGCCCACGTAACATTCAGCTTACTTAGTACACAAACACAATGCTATTGTTGTGGTGATGCGCCAGTGGAGTAGTCTGGGTCCATTATACCCACTAGGAACAGTCAAAGATTTCCGTATATCCACTTAAAATAGCTCGATGATACTTAACAACATCGTTTTGTGGCATAACTTTCACACGTTCATTCATAAATTCACCCCGTTTGTGTTGTGAAGCTCTGAACTGACATTTGCTGCTTCCGTGGCCTGTGACCGGTGTAATGGCGCGTTCGAGACTGGTCGTAACTGGGATATTTCCCAGTTGAAACTTCCGACTTCCGACATCAAAGCGTTCCAGGTGCATGGTGGTGCATGACGCCGAAAGTGAGCGAAAATCATGGGTGACCATGACAAAGTGAACAGATTGTGCACAGTTGCACCCTCAGCAGTGCTTTAGGTGTTAATTAAAAGGATGGCAGTTTAACTGCAACAACTGAAATAAATAGCCCATACGTTACTAGTTATGTGTACCCTAAGTTGGTAGCCCTGAAGTAAGTCAATGTTGTCCGTTACACTTCCTAATGTTTTGGCATTTTTAACAATAACTTTTATGCAGAAAAGATGACTTTATGATATTCTTTACTGTAGCCAGCTACCGTATGTGTAAAACATATTTCTACATCAATATACATGCAGAACAAATTTTCTCTCGAGTTCACAAGGCCGGAGCACGGCGTTTCGGCCTTGTGAACTCGAGAAAAATTTGTACCCGACTTCACGCAGTAGCAGCTGAATGGCGTCAGAAAACAATGTCAGCGCCATGGAAGCACACTTTGTAAATGGTAAACCATAAACTAAAAGGCAACAAAACGTATATTTGCATGTATTTGAATTAAAATAATAAATACGATCATGCAGTAAAACTTGTTCTGCATGTATATTGATGTAGAAATATGTTTTACACATACGGTAGCTGGCTACAGTAAAGAATCTCATAAAGTCATCTTTTCTGCATAAAAGTTATTGTTAAAATGCCAAAACATTAGGAAGTGTAACGGACAACATTGACTTACTTCAGGGCTACCAACTTGGGGTACACATAACTAGTAACGTATGGACTATTTATTTCAGTTGTTGCAGTTAAACTGCCATCCTTTAATTAACACCTAAGCACTGCTGAGGGTGCAACTGTGTTCACTTTGTCATGGTCACCCATGATTTTCCTTCACTTCGGCGCATGCACCACCATGCACCTGGAACGCTTTGATGTCGGAAGTCGGAAGTTTCAACTGGGAAATATCCCAGTTACGACCAGTCTCGAACGCGCCATAACACCAAAATCTGTGACCTATCAGATTCTGTGACCAAAACCCAAAGCTACGTTGTTTTCCTAACCATAACCAAGTACTTTTATGCTGCGTTCCCGGCAACTCGGAACTGGGAAATTTCCGACCTCCAACTAGGAAAAGTACCCGAACGCCACTTGAAGTCGGATTCCTACTTGTGAACTTCGGAGAAAAAATTTGTACCCGACTTCACGAGTAGCAGCTGAATGACGTCAGAAAACAATGTCAGCGTCCATGGAAGCACACTTTGTAAATGGTAAACCATAAACTAAAGGCAACAAAACGTATATTTGCATGTATTTGAATTAAAATAATAAATCACGATCATGCAGTAAAACTTGTTCTGCATGTATATTGATGTAGAAATATGTTTTACACATACGGTAGCTGGCTACAGTAAAGAATCTCATAAAGTCATCTTTTCTGCATAAAAGTTATTGTTAAAAATGCCAAAACATTAGGAAGTGTAACAGACAACATAGACTTACTTCAGGGCTATCAACTTGGGGCACACATAACTAGTAACGTATGGGCTATTTATTTCAGTTGTTGCAGTTAAACTGCCATCCTTTTAATTAACACCTAAAGCACTGCTGAGGGTGCAACTGTGTGTTCACTTTGTCACGGTCACCCATGATTTTCGTTCACTTTCGGCGTCATGCACCACCATGCACCTGGAACGCTTTGATGTCGGAGGTTTCAACTGGGAAATATCCCAGTTACGACCAGTCTCGAACGCGCCATTAGTACCTAAACCCAACCAACCCGCAGCCGCTTCATATCGTCAACAAAGCCTCAGGCGCTTATGCTGCGTTCCCGGCAACTCGGAACTGGGAAATTTCCGAAATTTGATGTCGGAAGTCGGAAGTTTCAACTGGGAAATATCCCAGTTACGACCAGTCTCGAACGCGCCATTAACTTCCCATTTGGGTCACAGAATCTGATAGGTCACAGATTTTGGTGTCACACCGGGATCTGACGTCAGCTACGAAAACAACAACACAGCTGCGTGGCGGTCACTCTGCGCACGTTTGAAATTAACTAATGTGAATCACTGAAGGAGAAGTGAAACGCGAGCAAAATCAAACTACACTCTTTTATTTTTTCATAAGCCTCCAGCCGAAGCTGCTGCCGCTCCGGGTGACACTGCAGCTGCAGCAGATGACACGAACGTTAAAGTTACTGAAACACAGAAAACGAGCCAGATGAGGCTGATGTTATCGTAACGTTACCTGGTGAGTGAAAACAGCATGCCTAAGTTATCATTAACGCTATCAGTAACGGAACTGTAACAACATTGTTGGTCTATTGGTTTGAATCTAGAATTAGTTAACTAAAGTTAATGTGGTGGATCACTGTGTGCGGGATCAGGCTGCCGTTAGGAATTTTGGACAGGGGGACAACATTTTCCAAACTGGGGCCCATATTTGCTGCTGTATCCTCTGACCTGTGATGCTGCTGACTAGTGTTTACTGTAGGTCAGTTTTCTTGAGGCTGTTACAAGGGAACTTGGGTGTTACTAATCTTTTCATATAAAGGGAAACACAACATTCAGGTGGCAGGTGATGATTCCAACAGAATATAATACAGTAAAGCTCTCAGGCTCTCAGATATAGGCTAACTTTTCTCCTGTAGTTTAACTTGTACAAGGTTGTTTGTCATTTTACCACACATGGTTGCTGTATAATGAAACAAAGGTTTGTAGTCCCTCCATGCTGCACACAAAGAACTAATATATAAGAGATATTAATATATTCCTTTTTGAATACACATTAAATACAAATATTTTATCATGTCTTTGTTTGGGAAGTAATCTCTTTAAATATGACTGTGGTGTCTTTACTCACCTCAGTGATATTAAATAGTTTTAATTCAGTTAGAAACTCCTGCACTTTAACTCCTGTGTTTCAGCAGTTCAATGTTCAAAACTGTCGATATTGCTCTGCTGATTTGGCCCCTGCAGACCGCCTGCAGACACAGAACCCTTTGGGACTGGATGGGAGGAGGTGAATAAGCTAAACTTACTAAAATACACTTTTGGTCAGACAGAAATATCACCACAACTCCACAGAAATGTTCACTTCAGCACATCAGATAAACTGCAGCCCACAGTCCCAAACAGAGCAGGTCTGCGCCTCAGATTTTAGATGTTATTTTGCAAAACTCTTGCAGTTATTTACCGCGACTCACAGCGGCGAGATAGCATCACATAAGCTGGGAGGACTTCATTAACCCCAACTCCTTGTTATCAGTTATACATCTGTTTTTCACTGCCTGAGAAAATCGACGTGTGGCGTGAGAACGTGTGAATATTCTCAACTGCGTGAGTCTAATGCTGAGCGCCTGAGACTTAGCAGCTCTGGTACATTATTTAAAGGTTAAGCAAGCTAAAGTTTTGCTTGTCTGCCTGTTAGCTCCTCACCTTCACCTGTCAGTCATACCTGGTGCTTCTGAACACATTTTTTGGCCAGAGATTTGGCCATTGATTCCCTATGATTTTATTCTTCTCTGTTTGTTTTGGCTGCTCTTTTGTGGGTCAGCCTGCAGGGTTCCCTAAAGCGACTCGCTTTACATTTGCGGGTCCTGCACATCTAAATGAACAAATGTTTTGACCGTATGCCTACCATTTTCACAATAACAGCGGGGGCAGGTTCTCAGATGAAAAGTTTGAAATGTTTTCATGATAATAATACATTTATTTATCATGTAAAATGCATCTAAAAATATTTGTTATTTATGAAAGACAGTAAGTAAATAAGACAGTAACTTGATCCCATTTAAGGGTTAACCATATATCTTTGCTTGGGCCCCCCCCCCTAGGCCTCGGGCCGGGGGTCGGCCTGGCGGGATATGTGTGTGTGTATGTGTGTGTACAGTAGTAGCAGTTCCTGGATGCTTGGTCATACTTTTAAGCTGATAACACAGAGTGACTGTAACTCTCATTGGCTGTTAAAGTCTTTGCGTTGTTAACACACAGCCTAAGCAGTCCTTCAGCATGCACTCTATTACATGCATAGTGAGGGTAGAGGCGCTTATGGGACGTCGCGCTGGGACGGGGGAGGGAAAAATCACAGTATACTCACTAGAAAAAACTAGACTACACTGGCTATAGCAGCAGGAGAGTGTTGAGTATCGCTGTCTGGAGCTGGTGTGCTGTCTCTGGGACGGCCTCCTCCTCTCTGCACGTTAGCTTTGCTGCAGCAGCTATAGCGACAGTTTGCTAACCACAACCAAGCTAACATTAGTAATTAATGGTTAATTAATTAATTAATGGTTGTCTCTATTGCATGGATGTGTCGTGGTGTTGGATTTCTCCAGAATCCCACACTAAAGAGCAATTTCTGCTTATTTGTAAATATCCCAAATGATGAATTAATATTGCAGTATTAATTTTATCTGATCTGATCTGAGCATCAGTCCCAACTTCTCGTTCTTCAGTCATTAATTGATGCCACAGTGACTATAAACCTCCATTACCTTGAGTCCTGTCCATCGTGTGACTGAGGGACAGTCTGTTGGTCTTGGCTGCAAACTGAGGAACATTATATTCTAATGTATTTTCTATCAAAATGGAGATCTCATCCTAAATGATAGGAGAGTGGCGCTGAATATTGCTGCAGTGTCAAAGTCAGACGAGGGCTTCTACAAGTGTGTATACTCAGGAAATGTGTCACCACATCTATTTCTTTAACACTTCCTTTTTCAGAAGCTATGTCACAATCTGATATAAAAAAGTTGTCAAATACTTAAACTCTAATTAGAAATACACATTACTGAATACAAAAACAGGAGATTCTAATGTACTGTGAATGTCTAATCTCATACAGTCTAACAATAAGTACATATGTGTACAGGTATGTACAAGTGTTAAATTTGTTCTGTACTTGCATGCATTTACATTTGGACATTTGATTTGAACATGAATTTATATAAGCATATGTACTATTTATACTAAATGTGTGTACTGTGTGTGAGCATGTGTGCTCTTATGTAAACACTTGTATATTACAATACATGTGTACATGTATTTATTTGTGAAGTATAAGGTTTTAATGTATGGGTACACACATGTATAAGTGTATATGATATGTTGGGTATATTTTTTTTTCCTTCCACATATAATTTCTGTAACTGATCTGCTTTTGAACATGTGGCCTACTTGATCCAGGATGTGGGTCCACTTGTGAAGTCTTTTACATGGTTTCTTCTAATTTGGGTTTACTAACATGTGACCTCTTTTGTTTGTGAAAGCACTCAACTACAAATAATATTTATTAATATTTATCTTTTATTACAGCAGCTCTGAAGAGTCTTCATTTCTTCTGCCGTTGATTGTTGGGCCAGTTTGTGGAAGTTTACTGATTATTCTCCTGCTGCTGTTGTGTTGCTACAGAAAGTCAAAGGGTGAGACCTTTTCCTGCTGATATTTGATGGTTTATAATCTGATTATTTAAAGTTATTATTGTATTCAGTGCATCACTTTCCAAAACAAAATAATGTAACGACATTTTTTTTTTTTTTTTTTTTTTTTACAGATTCATACTTTGCCAGGTGGGTACACCTCTCTTCTCTTAAACTTAAGGCACAAAATGTTCCTTAGTAAATTTACTGACTTTACTATATTTTATATATGTGTTGTTGTTTTTTTATTATTTGTAGGACTACACAGTCTCAGAGAACCACTAAGGGCTCTGCTCCAGATCAAGAGGTTTACCAGAATGAAACTCAACCGACAGTGCACTCGTCTCATCTCCATGGTCAGCCTTAAATGATCCAGATTCATTTATAATTTCATGTTTATGACCTTATCAAACATAACTAACCAAACATTAAAATAATTCAATCATTGCTTTATGTTATAAAATACATTTAATGCAATTTCAGTTACACCTTTGACATTAGACAATTCAAATAACTCAATATTTATTATTTATTGAATATTATATATTTATTAGAAAAGAAGCAGCTTAGTTGGTTTCCTAAAGTTGAAATGATCAGTTTTACCGTGACTTGATTTTCAGGTGATGCTTGTCTCTCTGAATCTATCAAGGCTCAGAAAACACTGAAAATGGTACAGTAAATGTTTTATTTATTTACACAGAGCAGAATAGAAGACTGATCATAACTGACAATCCTATAAGTTAAGAAAACGTATTTTTCAGATGCAGATGAATCCAGCTATGTCACATACTCGTCGATTCAGCTTAAACACAGCAGTAATAAAGGTGAGCACTCAAGATACAAACAATAAATACTATGGTCAAAACATTCAGGCCTGCGATTCCTAAATAAGAGACATTATTAACTTATCTTTTGATGCATCTGATCATCTTAACAGGGCAGCACAATAAACCAGAGGAGAGCTGCCTTTACTCGAATGTGAAGACAGGATCAGCTGCAGGTACAGTCACTTACAAAAGTTTGTCATTAGTTTGTATTGAAATATGCAAAATATTAATGAAAGTGACTCTGTAGTTCAAATCACTCTGATCATCTCAGGTAGCAATCACATTCACGGGAGTGGACAGAGCCAGAAATAGTCATAAACAGTGTAGAGACATTTGACCTATGTGACATTCTCACATAGGAATTTTACTTCCAGTTGTGTTTTTTTAATTTCCGGTTATGTTGTTGCAGACTAGACTGTAAAAGGAAATTCTGTTCTACAGAAAGAAAATATAAATGTTTTGTATATTTGCTGTAAAATGATTGCTGTTGGTTAGTTGCTTGGATTTTAGTTTGTTCTCTGACTCTAAAGATTTTCAATCGTAACACAAACGCATTTCTTACTTTTTCTATTTCATTTTTTTAATTCTAATTAAACTTTTTTAATTGATATCCCCTTTATAACCCGTAACTATTTTCCTCTTGTCTTATTATGCATGCTTATTCTTTATTATGCATGTACACTGCAAATATGCACATATGACAAAAACAGTTTTCATCTATCGTCAAATTCTGTAAAACACAAAATATACTGTGTGGTTGTTTGAGCACTTTGGGCTTTGCAATACTGTCATTTAAGCTTCACCTAGATTATCTGCCTTCAGTTCAACATACATTAAATCTGTTATTGGTAAACATTTCAAACTAATATTATCTCCTTTCATAGGAAGATCATCTCCTGCAGCAACAGATGAAACTGTTTATTCAGAAGTCAAAATAGGAACGGCTCTCGGTAATAATGCTCCCATTTAATGTGCATGTTGTGATTTGCGACTACATCTTCAATAACCTTTTATCTCTGTATCTCCATAAAGAGAAGAGTATTACTTTCTCATGTTTATTATTTTCAATATGGATTGATACTGTATGTATTTTATTTGTTCCTGGATGCTATTTTGCCATTTTGAAAGCTTTGTCTCATTTTTATCATTTTATGCAGCAATAAAACTGTTTTCAGCCAACAGTTGTGTCCTTAATTGCTTTTCTGTAATTTTTATGTGATTTCCTCTGCTCACTTTTGTGGCTCATATCTACACAGCTGGGGGAAACAAACTGACAGACAGAAAACTAGAAATGTCAAAACATTAAGTATAAAATGGTTGGAAGAACGTTTGCTTTCTTTTAGCTGAAGTTATTACTTTGGCAGCACTTTTGCAATGTTGATTAACATGCTCACTAGAGAGGGTGCACTGGCAATACACGTGTGTCAATTCAACTCCCTTTATTCCAGCCCTATACCCCACAACAGAAAAAACATAATACAATACTGTAAAATAGATTAAATATTTAAAAATAGATGATTTACAAATGTAAACTATAACCTTCCACAAAGTTGTGACAACTCAAATGTTTATGTCAAATTTTTTGTAGTATAACAAACACATCCATCAGTAATAATCTCCACCTTGTCCAGGTGGCAATTACATTTCTAAAGAGAATGCGTTTCATGGCCTGAAACGTAGACTCATTTATGTTGGTGAGCATGTAGCACTGTAACAAGGTCTGTATTCATAATGTGATCTTACAGCATCAAGTGACTTAAAGTCTTGACATATGCTCTTATAAACCTAAATGGCAGCTGAAACTGTCTTTCCATGCATCCCTCTTGTAATGCACCAGATAGCTCTGTTTGTTCAGATGTGAAGACAAGATGAGTCAAGTACAACTGACTTTTGGAAGTTTTTATTGGGTGCTGTGCTGCCTGCAACAGTGTAATATTTTAGGTCTACCACTAGATGGCAGCCATGGTCAGATCATAACACCATATACTGTATATGTAAGAGCTTTCAGGCTTTTTTGGTTTACAGGAGGGGTTTTCAAAGTGAGAGACCGCGGGCCTCCCCTCAGACAAAGCTTGAGAAATGGAGCCCATCCACCACATCTTTAGTTTACTAGGTAAGTTTCGCTCAATTCCTGAATGCCTACGGGATCATGAATATTTTATTTGATAGACTCTCGGCATTTGAGCCAAAAAAGCCTAATATTGCTGACTATTGAATATTGACTTCACCTAAGGAATTGATTAGTTTCTGACTCTGATGGAGGGTAGACAGTTTCCCAAAATTACTTTATCTCTCAGACATGTAGGCTATTCCATATGATCTCCTTTGGATAACTAATGTAATAAGTAATTAATGTTTCATTTCCATTCACTGAGCCTCCCCTGAAACTCTTTGGAGGCCCGCCTCACAATTTGGAAACTCCTGGTTTACAGTATGTTGATTTTCAGATATGTTTGATTAAATAATTATGACATAACATTTCTCATGCTGTTGAAAAATTATTAATAGATGTCTTAGACAAATGAGTTTGTTCCACCATAGATAGCTGTATTTAAAAAGGTCATATTATGCTCATTTTCAGGTTCAAAATTTTATTTAGGGGCTGTAACAGAACAGGTTTACATGGTTTAATTTTCATTAATAATTATTAATAATACATTTATTTTATTATTTTATTCATTGTTAGAGGATTCTGTCCTCCATCACTTCCACTAAAAGCAAATTAGGAAAGAATGTTATCAGGGCCAGTATGAACATGGGGGGATGATTGTGGCAAGCCAAACATGTTCACTGTTCATATGGGCGTGAGTTTTAAGACACATCGCAAAAAGTACAAACTTTTAAGCATAGTTTATTTGTATCGCTCAGTATCACATATGATTTCTCAGTGGGCGTTATAGGCCCACAGCATCAGCGGTTCTCATCCCTGACCAAATCCTCAAACAAGACGGGAAACAAAAGATTTAGTCAAAAAACAAACAAGACACAGCTGAGGTTTGATTATATTTAATTTAATTTTCTGTTAATGCATTTTAATATGTGGTGCCCAGTCATGAAATGAACATCAGGCCTTGCTATAGAGGGTATGCGCATTGTGTCACAGAACACAGTTACGCTCACTGAGTGGCAGACAGACGAGCTGCAGTGTTCGCTTGAATCAGCTAAAACACAAACAACACATTTAAAATGGGAAAGAGCTGGATCCCTGCTTCATTGGTAAGCAGTAAGGATCACTGTCAAGTCCGACTGCCTTGACTTTGAGCAAATAATCACTTGTTTTACTCCCAATTTGTTAAACGTAGCCATGGTAACAGAGGTTTTGCCACTCAGTCCAGCCAGTTCCGGAAGGGGAAGTGACATCAACGCATACACTCTATATTCCTTTCATCCTTTACCTTTTATCTTTGCATCATTTAATAACTACCTTACAAATCAAACCTGAAACGTTGCTTCTGTTTCAGTCGACAATCTGATGTATGCCGAGGTTCACTCACACGATAAAGCCAAGAATATAAGGTAAGTAAAGCTTACATCCACCTGCAGCTGTTACTGTTCGACAGGTTTGTCTTGGACACAGTGAGTTCATCCAACACAAATGTGTTTCAATATTTGTTCAATGGTAGCTGTTACTGATTGGAAATAATTTAACTATGTTCATTTATACAATTATGTTTATTAATTATATATTTTACATTTTCTTAAATCATTCCTTGTTTTGTTATCAAACTATCTTTGTTGTGACTATAATTGTACATTTGTACAATTTTACATTTTTCATTTGTCATTTCAAACTGGTGCGTCTCCTTTCATAGGAAACTCCTGCAGCAGCGGATGAGACCATTTATTATGAAGTTAAACTAGGAACGACTGTTGGTAAAAATGCAGTGATCTGCATTGCATTTTCAGATCAGTCCCTGTAGTGATTTATTTTACAGATGGTTACATGGACTATAAATGGCTGTAGTATATCATACCCTTAATTCTTAAATAACCCTTATTTTTTTCCTATGGTTTCCTCCAGATCAATAAAGAGTTCTGTATCAACAAAACAGCATCTTTGTAATCACAGTGTGAGGCTCTGCCCTCCAAATTTCAGACAGTATTTTGTTTAATCTATAGCACACCATTTAAAAGTAACTTGGTGAAATTACTTCAGATTATCACCCACAATTATTTAAATGGTCCTACTGAGTCCTACTATTTCCTATTTTTCTTCTACAATATACTGTCACATTATTTCTTAAAGCTCCTGTAGACTACTTCTTTTCAGTTTTTAATGAAAACGCACATTTGCAACATTTAATTTATTAGATATGATTATGTAACATTTCCTTTTACACACGTTTTCCGATGTACTTTTTCAAAAATGCTGCATGTATTTTATTTTCACCTGGCTGTTTTGTATTTTTAAAAGTTTTGTTGACCATTTTGTGCATCAATAAACATCAGGATGCTGTCAGCAGTGTAGTTGCTTTTATGTGAATTCTTTTACACATCCAGTAAATTTGTTTTATAATCTTCCCCCTAATTTTAGTGATCCAACAAAGTAAACAGTAAAATGCTTCCAGGGACAGAAAGACTGTAGAGGTGCAAAAGATGTGATGTGACCACAAACCTGCTGCTTTAAACCATGGAGCAGATCTTATTCCAGAGGGATTGTTTTTGTAGGTCAGTTAACCATCAGGATAATTTCTTAAAAAAAAAAAAAAACTAACATGTTTTACATCATGATGTGGACATAGAGAGGCAACAGGACGCAGTATAGGAACATGTCCTACATTACTGTCAAACATAAAATAATTTAGGTTGAAAATGTTTTAATTGCCCTTTAAAAACTTCCTGTGATACAGTAAGCGGCTTTGAGCTAAATTCTTATCATCCACATGTTGTCTCCATTGAACAATGGAGCTAAGAAAAAAGTCATATAAGCCTGCAGGGTGACACCAAGAGATGTGCTTCCTTTACAAAACACATTCACACATAAATCAATGTGTGACGGCCCTGCAGAGTCATGTTTCTCTGTTTAGGCCATAGTTTGGACAATATGTTTCTAAGACTTAAAGGAGTTTCTGAAACTGACTTGTCTGCCTTGTCAGTAGTTATTATTCACCCCCCCACCTTAATTTTCTGGAAGTATGATGCTGGCTTTATGAAGAAATCATAATTTCAGAATACTTGGTGCACTAAGTGAGAAAACTTTTTTGTCCATGGTTCTGAAAAGTTTTTATGACAAATGTATTGCCTACACAAACTTAAATACGGTCTTGTTTTTATCTGTAAGTATACGCGCCTTTTAGGAAAACAGGTGTTTGGGGTTAGTAAGAAGCAGGCTTTCAGAGCAGGTCCAAATTTATGAAAGAAGAAAAAAATTTATTGATAGTTAATGTCAACTTTTACGAATACAGTAAACAGAAACAACAATATACTCCAGATTCCCTTAAACATTGTTTGCATTTTGTTAGTTGTTGAGGAAACTTGTAACGTTGTCTACAACAAATTCTTAATTATTAATGGCTCCTTAAATTAAGTTCGGCATTAAATATAATACATCAAATTATTTCTTCTCTTGTGTCAAAATTTTGTGTCAGTTTTCCCCAGAATATAGGCTACTAATCTAGATTATGTCTCGTTAACTGCAGATAAAGTGAGCTGCAGACACGGGGTCATGCATACACACAGTGCGGTGAACATAGTTAGTGATGAAGCCCAGAACTGCAGGGACAAAATAAAACAATGAATATTGACATTTCCAAAACTGCTACTTAAGCTGCAAACATCTAACTGCAAGTTTAAAATGACAAAACACCCTGCCAAAAGCCATCTCACCTACAGAGTTACTAAAATAAATATTCATATATAAAAACACAGAAGTAGCTGTATAAATGTTGTTGTCCATGTTGCTTTTCTTATTTTGTTGATGATGCACTTCTCTTTATGGACCTGCAAATCAAAATAAATACAAATGAAAATATGTACATGACACATTTACCCTATAATCTTTATTTAAATATGAGAATTTTAGACACGTATTTTCACTGTAATTTGAACTGCATACTGACCTACAGGAGGCAGAGTCGCAGTCTAACACACTTCCCTGCTCCTTCATTTCAGGAGTTACCTAGTCTAAACCCCATAGTGATGTGTCTTCCCTCCGACCATTGAAATTTTTTAAAACAAAGGTAAACAGAAGAGGAGCTGTGCATAAAAATTACAACCACTATTGCAATAGTGCAAAAGAATAGGAGAATTAAATGTGGACTCAGATCTTTCTCCTCTAAAGGTGTACTTGTAAATGAATTATCACATTATAATATTGATTAATTATGTCTTACTGAAACCTGTCTGGATGATGGAGAATATGTGAACCTAAATGAATCCACTCCTCCCAGTCATATAAATACTCACATTCCTCGATGCACAGGCCGAGGAGTTGGAGCTATCTTTGACTCAAGCCTGCTAATCAGCTCTAAACCAAAATAAACTCATTTGAAAGCATTGTTCTTAGTCTTTTACACCCATTTTGCAAATCACTGCAGGCACGTGCACACATAGACATCAAAAAGGGGCTCAAGCACCTGCCCTTTTTCTTCCTCAAGAGAAAGTGCCCTTTTTTCCAGGATGCTTTTTTTTAAATAAATGAATTTATATACAGTATATCTATTCCTGTTTGCACACAGCTTTCGTGTCAAACAAATATATTTACTGAATAAAAAAATCTAAATATCAGGTCGGGAGATGAGACTTTGTCAGTTCCGATGCGCGCGCTCTCTCTCTCTCTCTCTCTCTCTCTCTCTCTCTCTCTCTCGCAGGAGCAGCGCACACACACAAGACAGGCAGCAGCCCCTCCCAGCAGTGTTTTCTTGGCTTGTGCGGAGGTGAGTGGTGATGAACTAAAGACCAACAAAAGTAAACTACCAGTGCCTCGAGTTCACTGCTAACATGCATGACTCATGAGCTGAGCTAAAATAATTAGCTAAAGTCAAGCTAAGGATTATGGTTGGTCATACAGGCTACTGTTACTGTTGCCTACTTAATGGAGACACAACAGGTGAATACAGTAAAATTTGTGTAATAATGTAATGACGATCGCCACATTGATATGCAAATTAGGCGTTAACTAATTAAAATGTGCTAATTTGCAACAATTGACAAGTCACTGCAGGTGAATGGGCTAAAGAAAATAACTAAATCATGTCACCACAGACCTTCCCCAGTTAATGACTTACATCAAGACTCTTTTCCCCTGAAATGTTCTGTTTAATATACAGGGTAAACTCCATCTAAATGTGTATTTTGGAAGTTTTCTTTCCATGAGAGTAAAAGAGACAGCCCTCCCTCAAATGTGAAACCAAGTCCTAACAAACTAAGTGTTATGTGATCCAACAAGACCAAAATAATTAAAAGGATTTATTGCCTTGTGAAAAATAAACAAATAATTAGTGAAACTATGTCCCTCTCCTTGGTGCAGTCATTTATTCTAAATATATACTAGTAGCATAAAAAACATGCACATTGTGGCAGAGTTTACTTTGCTGTTGCTGCTCTTGTGTGATTATTTTTTAGAAAAATGTTGAGGGTTAAACATTTGCAAAAGTGGGAATCAAAATAAATTTGTAAGGTAATCAGAGTTGTGTTAATATATTTAACATTTTGTCAAAAAAAATCATGACAAGTGCCGTTTTTTTTCACTTGAGCCGCTGCTCACCAAAATGTGCATTTCCCTGCCTGTGTATCTTTCTCAAAACTGTATCACAGCATTTGTTGATTTACCGATAGAAGCCTCAGTATACGCATATCAGCAAGGAGTACATAATGATATATATTTCTGTATCGTTATTTTGAAAACAACACTATTTAAATCCTTGTTCCATGTGCCCCTTTTATACTTTGAGCACCTGCCCTTCCAAAGGTCTCTGCACGGCCCTGAATCACTGCAACCAATTCTATTTGTTATAGTGTACAGAGCCCATGGCCCCGCAGCGTACACTGCTCTCCCGGCTAAGGATGAATGAGACAGTGGTGCAGTCCGGGTATCCACCCTGCTATCCACCGTTGAGAGAGTAATCCAACGACGGTTAAAGTCAAGAGCAACTGGATTTGGTTGAAGATACTGGAAGACGTTTCGTCCCTAATCCAACTTCTTCAGTTCCTTGGATGGGGGTTGGCAGAGCTGCACCACAATCAGTTTCCGTGGCATGATGGTCAAGGAACAAGCTGCTCTTGGCGTAGAAGCGGCATAATGCAGCTATCTGATCCTGGCCTGCATTCCCAGCGCGCTTACATAAACCCACTCAGGCGCACCACTAACTCACAGGCAGTGTTTGCGTGCCACATAGACAAACACACGCTGCTGGCAACTGTTCTAAAGAGATGTCACAGCGCATCACAGAGTAACCATGATAGCAGCGACCTAGCCAGGGCTAGTCCGGCCGCTGGCCGCATCTCTCCCAGCATAGTGAGGCAGAGGAGATCGCTTGTTGCCACTAAAAGCGGCTTGTGATTAGGGCTGGGTATCGTTCAAAGATTTTCGATATCGATACCGGTATCGATACCTCAACTTCGATACCGGTACCTGAACGATACTTTTTTCGATACCAATTATATTGGTATAAAATTTGTATATTTTTTCAACATACAGAGGACCATTGTTGTTTGTATAAAGTAACTTAATTATCACATTATTATCATTAATAGTTTATTTTAATAATTGTTCCTTTAAAAATGCTACAGCTCGTCAAAACCAAGACATATTTTCAATGTAACATCTGCCTATATTGTGTTTTTGTTGTTTTTATTCCTCTTTCTTTAGTTTTTATAATGTCATTTTATTGTCTATTTATTATATATTTTTTATTGTTTATATGTGAATTTGTGCTCTGGCACCATGGCAACCTAAACATTCATGGCAGCAGGCCAGAGAGAGAGAGAGAAATCTCTCATCTGATGGAAAAAAGTTTCTGCCTCTACATATCATATCTCACTAGAGGAAGAGGTGTCCAGGCGACAACTATCACAATAGAAAGTAAACTCAGCCGCGCGTCTTTCCATTGATCCACTGCAGCAAAGTCGCAGACATCAGCCCAAGGATCGCTACGTGAAGTCACTTCTGCCGGCTGCACATACAGGTCCGTGAGCGGCGGTGGCGTCACTTAACGTCCTTCAGAAACACTTGGTAAAATGCAGCGTCTGTGGAAGCTGCTGCGCTGCTCTGTCAATAAAAGAGCTTTGATTTGATTCAGAAAACAGCGACGCTGCCATCAAGCTACTGAGAAATGTAGTTAAACTAGTAACGGTGCAACTTGTAGCGACGCTGCTGCCCAACGCTGCTCGTACGGTGGGCGTGTTGAAGCTCGGTGGCAGCAGGGCGCTGAGACGACCGGATTTGCCTTGTTGCAGCAAAGACGGAGCGACTTTCTGCTCTTAAGTTTATTCCACGCACAGTCAAAGGCTTCACCAGGTTTGTCGTCTCTTGGCAGCTTTTATCTTGTGTCGCAAATATTGCATCACGCGCTGTTGCATCAAGCCACACTTTTAATTTTCTCCGCGTCTTTTACATCCACGTCTCTGTGCGTAACCACTGGGAGCTAGTGTTTACATCACTACAGCCAATTACAATCACTTTTAGATGTGGGCACACCAAGAATGCTGCATGCTGATTGGCGTTAACAAGAACCTTTAGGTATCGAACTTTGGTACCGAAAGACAAGGCATTTTTTGATACTCGATGGTATTGAAGCAATTCGGTCGGTGCCTAAAAAGTATTGAACTCGATACCCAGCCCTACTTGTGATGCTGTTTGTCAGCAGAGGGCACACTCTCTCCCCAACACCGGCCAACAGCTGTGGAGAGGAGAGCTCCCTGCAGAGCAGGGAGCGGAGCATGTCACTATTCCTCATGACAGCTCCCTGCTGACACTGACCGCCTCACCGGAGAAGCTATGACAAAACTGTCACACGAATGACGTCAACGAAGCGACTGCAATGGTTCAGGGTCACCACGGCCAGCTTGGCTCTTTTGAATGTGACCCCCCTTGGGCCAAGCTGCCACTCATGCAGGGTTTGGTGGCGATGAGGGCCAAGGAAGTTTTCCAGCATTTCATCCACAACGTTCCCCAGCTGACAGCGCGTCCCCTGACTCATTTCCACATGGAATGGAGACGCTGATCGACGGCATGTTAAGGCGGGGTTACTGCCTACAATTTTTCCGTATCCCAATATCTTTCCAGGGCATTAAGGAAGCCTTCCTGTTCTTCTCTCACCTCTGCCAAGAGGGTGAGTGAGCTGTGCACCCTGTCGGTTCATCCTAGCATGCTGTTTCGTGGTGACCACAGTGCAGTAGCGTTAAGGGTGAACCCATCCTTTGTTCCTAAGAAAATAAGGATCTCATATAGGTCAAGGATGATACATTTGGATGCCTTCCACCCCCCGCCCCTGAGCATGAGGAGTTGAGGTTGCATCTGCTGTGTCTGGTGCACGGCCTAATGCATTATGGACCTCATTGCCCCCATTCAACGCACTGATTAACTGCTGACAGTGCGATTGGTAAGGCTCTATCCAAGAAGCGTCTAGCCAGACGGCTTTGTAACTATCTCACAGGCCTATGCACAGGCGGGGAAACACCCACCCTCGGTTGTCCTGGCTCACTCCACACGGGGTGTGGCTGTGTCAATGGCCTTCATCAGCGGGGTAAGCGTCAAGGAGATTTGCACAATGGCCTAGTGGTCTTCACGATCTCCGTTTGAGCGTTAAAGTGTCGGGCTACTTCTCAGGATCTGTGCTCGCAGATGCAACTCAGGATCTGTGTCTACCATAGGCTGCGGGTTGTCGGGGAGGAAATTTTCACACTGATTGTGCCGGACATCCCTGTAAGTGGTCAGGACAGTTCCGGTGTTTGCATCTGGCTGAATCAGATCCCTCTTGGTCATGCCAAACCCCTAGCGTTACCTTCTGGGGGCTGGCCCACTAGCTCATTGCTTAGAATAGTGGCGGTTTAGGGCCTGTGGCTGATGGTCTGTGGCCTATCATGTCCGTGAGGTGTGCTGTTTGACGCGGCTGGGCGAACAGTCATCAGGCTCCACCCACCCATAGTCCAGTAGAGGGCTGAGCCAGTGTTAGATAGAATGAAGGTTACGATATGGTAACCTTACTTCTATTAGCACAAGTGTCCTTCCAACTTTGTAGGAACAGCTTAGGGAAGGCCCTTTTCTGTGTCAACATAATAATGTTCTCATAATGCTCAAACATAATGCTCTCCTGCATAAACCAAGGTGCAAAAAAAATGTTATCCAAGTTTGGTGAGGATGAACTTACCTCAACTCCATCCAACACCTTTGTGACATAAAACATCAACTGACAGGCAATAAGGTAACCAGCAGCCACGTTCCCCAAATCAACAATAAATGGATTGTTTTATGTTTTGTATTTTGTGTACTCACTCATATTTCCAAGACCGTTGAGCTGAATCTCATAACTGGCATTTATGTATTCATCATCTTCGCCTGAAATCAGAAAGTATTATTGGCTTCAATTTGAGTCACTCAGTTAAAATCAAATAATTATGGACTGTGCTTGGTGAATCAGAGTTTATACTGTACCACTTCCAGTGTTTCCAGAGCCACTGATTGTTTCATAGACAAAAACATCACCTACAGGCCAGAAACAAATCGAAGGTAAATTAAGTCACTTAACGTCCATGATATTGTAATACTTGATATAGTGTGTTAAATCTACAGGGAGAATATTTAAATTGTTCTATATATAGTAGTTGATATGAGTGTAGAAGCGTGTCACAAATAGCTGTGAAAGTAATTCAAGATTAGATGGACGACTGACCATAGTCAAGAGAGGAGTATACTTGCTGCTCATTTTCATATTGGTTGACAGGTTGGACTGTAGCAGAGCTCTGATTGGTTCTCTGAGACTGGATGAGCCTGAAACATGTAGTAATATAATATACATGTAAAAACTACTAAAAGTTAAAAGTCAGTAAGTTGTGTTTAAGATGTGATTAAGAGAGAGTTGTACCAACCTGTGAAAACATGTATCTGTGAAAAAGAAAGTAATTTTTACATTATCTTGTTTTGCAAACTGAAACACTTCTCCATGTCATCAGTATCCCTCAGTAATTTTAAAAGAGCAGAGTAATTTATCAAAAATAAACAGTGAAAGTCTCACCCTTTGTGCACAAAGGCAAAAGCAAAGCCAGGGGAATAATCAATAAGATACCAATAACCAGCCCAACGATCAACAGCACAGGAAATGCAGATCTGGACGCTGCTGTAATAAAGAATGATTAATTATGCATTAGCTTTATCTTTTAAATGATTACGCAATCAAGGGTCTAGTGGGCAACATGACTGAAAGCAGAAAAATGTAAAACAGATTTATAATAAACATCAGAACATTGTTAAATTTGTGACCAAATTTGTTATACCATTAACTTAGAGAGATTATCGGGTACATTGGCAGCAACTAACTTCTACCACCAGGACCTGTTTCTTGGGGGCCAGTTCTATATAACATATAGAACTGGCTGATAATGATGATTTATGTACTTTATTTTTAGGTGACCACGTGTGTACTGAGTTTTTGTGAAATGTAACTACCACATGACTGCACAGGTGTTACCCCGTGTTTTACACTGACTTGAGACTGTTATAGCTGCAAAAGACACTTTGACTAAGTACTGATTTAAGGGTCTGAGAACTTATGTCAACCACACTCACATTTTACTGACAGCCAGCTCTCTGGTGATGATCGACTCAGCTGACCTTGTAACTCTCTTCCTTCACATTTGTAAAAGCCTTCATCTGACTTTGACACTGCAGAGATAGTTAGCTCACTTCTGGTATCACTTTGGATGAGTTTTCCACTTTTATAGAAATCCACATTAGAAAGAACATTTTCTGTCTTCAACTTGCAGCTCAGAGTGACAGAATCTCCCTCAGCCACAGGATGGACAGGGCTCACCAGGATCAAATCACTGTCTGTAAAAAGATCAAGCAGGAAGTTTTGATCAGAGATCAGCTGGTGCTGGTTGAATAAGCTGATGAACGATAATAAAAATAAAATAGTATGAATAATAATATTAATAACAATAATAATAATAATAATAATAATAATAATAATAATAATAATAATAATAATACATTTTATTTTAGAGATGTATACAGTACCTAAACAAATACATGATATCTGACGCCTTGTATATGTATAACTTGTAAATGTTCCTTCTATGTTACACTTTAATTAATTAAAGCTGTTTGTTTAATGGCTTCTTAGAAGAAACATCAACTTTAGCTGTTTTTGAAAAAAGCATTGTCTGGTAACAGAAGTGAGTGAAGCCACTAATCATATAAAAAGTATACACTACTGATGATATTCAAAACATATTTATAGTATTGAAATAATATATATTTAATAAATTGTGATGTGAACTCACTCTGTCCAGAGATGTTGACTGCATTGCTGAACTGTCCTGTTTCAGTTTCACACCAGAACACTCCATCAGTGATCTGTGATCTACGGGTGTTGCATGTGGATCCAGTCATTGTCCCCCAGGAAGAACAGGTTGAAAAGTAGCCCTCTATAGAAAATGTCATCACTCTCCACTTAGTAGAGTTTCCCTCACAGCTCAGTGAGACAGACTCTTCGGTGAAGTGTTGCACTCTGTCAGGACTCACTCTGAGAGAAGCTGCTGGATGAAAATCTGAAAAACCAAATTTAATGAGGGGACAGAGTAAGCATATAAAATGAGAAAATTGAAAAGCCCATGATTTTGATCAATCTTGTCTGATTTGTCTTTAATCTTTTTGATTGTTTGGTAAAAAGTAACACAATATCACACCCATAGAAGTTTATAATGAGACACCACAACGGAAATAAAGCTATAGGTTTACTGTAGACTGAATGATTTTCATTATTGAGGTGTTAAACAGTGCTGAATTGTGCAACTGTGTAATATAGTAATGTATATAATATAGTGTATGTATGTTTATTCATTTTTTGCAGGGGGGACATGTCTGCAAACTGCATTTGAATCTGTAGTTACCACAGGGAAAGAGACTTTTGGCTAAGCTCATGAGTAGGGCTGGGGTAAACGATTATTAATTAAACGATTAGTCTGGCGATTATTTTATCGATTAGTCGACTAATCTAACGACTAATTGGACGGTTATTTTAAAGATTATTTTTCTGTAGCTCGATTAATAAAAACCATAATGTATCTCAAATAAATACTTATTTATTAACAGTGTTTGGAATAACGGCGTTTAAAAGAACGGCGTTACGTAACGGTGTTATTTTTTCAGTAACGGGGTAATCTAACTAATTACTTTTCCCGTCGTTACAACCCCGTCAACGTTACTGGTCGTTAAATGTGGTGCGTTACTATGTAATAAACTGTGTAATCCGAACGCACCAGATGGCTCACACAGCTAGTCAGGAGGTGGGTTAATAACGAGGTAAGCAGTGCTTGAAGTGGACCGGTACGCTGCGCTCTCCATATCAGGTTCTCTGGGCGCAACGTGGCGCTCACCTGTTCCCGTTCTCGCCTGCCTGCTAAACTCTGTCGGCGGGGAGAGACGAGAGACGAGAAGCTCGGTGCCTTTCAACCAGCGATTATGCTGGCTAAGGCAGAGTCATGCTTCTCGGTAGCCAATCAGAGCCAGTGTTTTTACACACATGCCAGCATGATTTAGGGCGATTTTTTCTTTTGTTGGGGCTTTTATTGGTTGCTGTTTCGTCCTCCATTCTGTAATGTTTCGGTGTGGCGAGCTGTACATCCGCAAACGGTGCAAAACCAAAACAAACTTTGCGTCGACGCAAAAATTTGACGTCGACGTAATTTTATCGACGCGTCGCTACAGGCCTACTCATGAGTTAATGAGATATCATGAGATAAGCACATTTCTTCAACATATAATAGTTTCAGAGAAGAACAGACTGCAGGCCTACATATGACTATACAAATTCCCAAATATATTTTTTGAAAACGTAAAAAAGCATTAGAGATATCTAATTAAAGATGTTATATAGTATCCTTACATTAAGTTACGCAATGTATTTTTGTGTTTCTCTTTGAACAAATGAGCACAACAATTTAAGAGTCAGGATGAAAAGATGGTCAGGTGATTCACACGTTAAAATTCAGTCCAGCAGAAGAATCAAACATCATTTTGGTTTAGAAAACAGTTTGGAAAACTGAACATTTGACCTGATGCTGGCGTGAGTAAAAAACCTTTTTATGCTTGCCACAGTAAGTACATTTCTTCCATTGTGTGAGCATGGAAAAGTCAAATCAAACCTACCTCCAGACCAGACAAACTTTGGTTCACTGTAATCAGTGTAATACACTGGATCTCCTCTTCCAGCTCTGCATTTATATCCTGCTGTGTGTGTCTGTCCATGAACGATGTAGGAATCCTGTTCAGTCCCGTTGCTGCTGCCAGGTAGCAGCTCATGGCTGTAGGAGTCGTCTGATAGTTTGGGAACAGCCTTATACCAGAAGAACCTCCATCCTGCAGATGGATCTTCAACTCTGCAGCTCAGAGTTACTGAGGCTCCAGGACTCAGCCAGGATGGAGACACAGTGAGGACAGACTGGGGTCTATCTGTTGAAGAAGGATGATCCCAGTTTGAACATGTTGGGATGTATCTGTGGTGGATTACATGCACTGCTTGCATAGTTTCTATTTCTCTCTTTAAATGTGTAGTACAAATATGAATGCACTTATTTAAAATTATTTACATTCAGCAAACTGACTTACTGTCAGATAGTCTCAATGTGAAAGCATCACTCCACTCTGTTTTCCCACTTTTCATTCTGCCTGTACACCTGTACTCTCCACTGTGTGATGATGAAGCAGATCTGATGACGTATTCATTTGCTTTTTGAGGTTTGTATGAGCTGGTTGTTTCCCACTCGTACTCCCACTCAGTGTCTCCTCCATCCTTGATCTCACATCTCAGAGTGATCGTCTCTCCTGAGTATATTTCAGACCAGTTTGGTTGCAGAGTCACAACAGCCCTGTTTGTGACTGTTCAAGAAGACACAAATAACAAATTAACAAAAGGTAAAATAAACACTGTGTTTTAACACAATAATCACATATATCAAATGTATTATTTTTCTTCATTGTGTACTTAAACTATAAATCTAAGTTGCCAGTTTTGTCAGTACCGACTGCATCACTGTACTCTGTGTAGTAAACTGGGTCTCCTCTTCCTCCTCTGCACCAGTAGAGTCCTCCCTGTGGGACGCTGATTTGTCCATCTGAGATGAAGACAGCATCTTGTGTGGTCAGGAGTTCAGAGGTTTTCTCTCCTTTGTACCAGAAGTATTTCCAACCAGATGATGACGGGTTCACAGAGCAGCTCAGGGTCACACTGCCCCATGCTGGAAAGACTCTCAGTTGGGCCTTTAGTCTGTCTGTTGTTTGATTTAGAACAAAGATGAACAAAGATTATTAAAATATAGCCAAGTAAGCATTTGGGTAAAATGTCCCTGAATGTTGAGACTTTGGTTTGAAACCTACTTACGTTCAACTTTCAGTTTTATAATAATAATATTTATTTTATAATAATCTTTATTTATAGAGCACTTTTAAAACCGACGTTACAAAGTGCTTTACATAAAGCAGTCATGAATACATATATAGTCATAAAAACATATATAAAAACAATACAAACAACAAAATCACTTAAAAATATGAAATAAAATCAGATAAAATCAGCAAATGCTCTACGATACAAGTATGTTTTAACAAGGGATTTAAAAGAGTGTACTGATTCAGACGAACTAATTTCTTCAGGTAGATTGTTCCAGAGCCTAGGTGCCCTAACTGCAAAGGCTCTGTCCCCCCTCAGTTTCAGCCGGGTCTCTGGGACCACTAAGAGCCCCTTACTTGAGGATCTCAACTTACGAGCTGGTGTATAAGGTACTAATAAGTCAGCAATATAGCAAGGGGTGAGACCATGTAAAGCCTTAAATGTAATCAGTAAAATCTTAAAATCAATTCTAAAACATACTGGGAGCCAGTGTAATGAGGCCATAACAGGAGTGATGTGATCACGTTTCTTGGTTCTAGTTAAAAGCCCGGCAGCTGCATTTTGGACATACTGTAGCCGAACAACAGATTTCCGATTTAGGCAGGAAAAGAGACTGTTGCAATAGTCCAAACGTGAAGAAATAAAAGCGTGTAGAATGGTCTCAGTATCTTTAAAAGTTAAAAAAGGTCGGATTTTAGAAATGTTTCTAAGATGATAGAAACATGATTGCACCAGCTTTGTGGTGTGCTGCTCAAAACACAAATCACTGTCAAACCAGACACCAAGATTCTTTGCTTCAATGACTTCAATGAAGTCAACATTTCAGGGTCAGTGTGTTAAATAGGCAGGTACAATTGTGTATCATGTGCATAAAAATGGAAAGAGATACCATGCCTTTGAATAATGTGCCCTATAGGAAGCATATACAATGCTAAAGGAAGCATATACAATGAAAATAAAATTGGTCCCAAGACTGACCCCTGCGGCACCCCATACTTAACAGTAGTGTATGAGGACGTATAATTATCCAAAGACACACAGAAACTCCTTTCCGACAAGTAAGAGATAAACCAATCTAAAACAGTGCCAGAAATCCCCACCCAGCGCCTCATTCTTTCCAGGAGGATACTATGGTCAACGGTGTCAAACGCAGCACTAAGATCTAAAAGTATCAGCACAGAACACATTCTACTATCTGACGCCATCAAAAGATCATTGGTAACTTTGAGCAACGTTGTTTCAGTGCTATGGTATTTCCTGAAGCCTGATTGAAACTTCTCAAAGATGTTATTTGTTTCTAATACATGTAGAAGTTGCTTGGCCACAATTTTTTCTAAAATTTTAGCAATGAAGGGCAACTTGGAGATTGGTCTATAATTTTCGGGGAGGGAGATGTCCAGTCCAGGTTTTTTAACAATGGGTTAACACTACGCAGTTTTAAAATAATCTGGGACACAGCCACTGGACAAGGAACTATTAAAAATTGAGAGCAAACAAGGCCCTACAGAATCCATAACTCTTAATAAAAACTTTGTCGGTATCACATCAAGAGGACTGGAAGATATTCTCATATGTGATATCGTTTCTACCAGTTCCGTAAATGTAATTGGATAAAATGTATTAAAACTATCATGCTGTGAATGAGGAAAGTCTGAGGAAGTGGCACTAGGTGTGATAGAAGCTCGAATTAACTCCACCTTTTCAATAAAATACTGATAAAACACCTCACAGTCAGCATTACTTTCAGTAGGGACACGAGGTGGGGCCGGATTTAACAGCAGATCAACAGTCTTAAAAATAAACCTTGGGTTATGGTAATGTGAAGAGATGAGTTCTGAAAGATATTTTGTTCTAGCCTCCTTAACCATGCTATTATACTGTGCCAGCAGCTCCTTCATGCTTACGTAGTGTACTTGGAGTCCAGATTTCTTCCACCTACGTTCTGCTTTCCTATATTCCCTTTTAAGCTACGTGGTACTGTTATTGAGCCAAGGCTGGGTTTTTCTCTAGCCTTAGACTTAACTTTAAGGGTGCTATAGTATTTAATAAGGACAAGCAGATCGCATTGAAGTTATCCAGGAGGTTACTTGTATTGGAATACTCAGACAAGTTAGCAGCTTTGAATGTCAAAAGTGAGCAAAATGTGCCACACTATGGTCATTTAGGATGCGAGAACACATGGCATGGGATATGACTTTAGGATTAGCGGGTGACTCACAGTTAAAAACTATACATCTGTGGTCAGATAGAGCCATATCCAGTAAAACCACAGTAGAGATCCTCACACCTAGAGAAAAAACAAGGTCTAACGTATGACCACGATTATGTGTTTCTCCACCTACATTTTGTTGAAAATTAAAAGAATTTGTGATATTTAAAAACTCAGAAGCACAACTATTGGTGGGGTCATCCACATGGATATTAAAATCACCACAAATAACAACTTTGTCATAGTTTAAAACAAGAGTAGATAAAAATTCGGAAGTTCTATTAGAAAGCTGCCCGGAGGTTTTGGAGGACGATAAACAATAGCAAATATAATTGGGTTTAAGTTTCCAAGTTTAAAAGTCAGGGCTTCAAAAGATAAGAATTTCTCACAGGGTACTTTGTAACACTTAAAATTTTTCTTAAAACACCAACAAGGCCTCCAACACGACCACTGACTCTGGGCTGATTAAAACAGTCATAATTTGGGGACACAGTTCAACAGTTTGGCTACGATCATTCGTTTGAAGCCACGTTTCAGTTAAAAACATAAAATCTAAATGTTCAGATAAAATAAAATCATTTAAAATAAAAGTCTTATTAGAGAGAGATCTCACATCAAAAAGCGCCATTTTAAGTACATTACTACTGGTAACTACAGTTGGTTCATTTGCTTGAATCTGTATGAGATTAATGTTATTATTCTTCCTGTGTGTTCTTTCCACATTTCAGTTACCATACCTGTGCGTTGTAATTACTGGAATATGAGATGCCTGTGAAATAGCGATGGCTTTGTGCACCAGTAGGTGGCAGTTTTGGGCTGTGACCGTGGTTGAGAAGAGGTGGCCCGTTCACTGACAGGTGATGAGTTCAGGTATGCTGGAACCCATGATGATGGGTCAGTTATACTAACAGAAATGGAACGATTACTAGTGGTTTCCAGAAGAGAGGGAGAAGAAGGAAAACAGGGGGCGGGTGATGTAATTAGTCAGTCATGTACAGGGAAAAGAACACCGTGCTGCAGGTTAGCTGGTTCTGACTCTTCAAAATCACCAAATTTACACATGTAACAATATGACAGTAGCTGAATTGTCATTTTATTGTGTAAAGTGGTTCGTTATTTAAATATGTCAGCTCAATTAAAAGAAAATATCAATAATTTGAATACATGTTATGATATGTATTATCTTATTTCTTATATTGGTGATCTGTATTTTTAGCACACATGGAATTTCACTTTAACATTAAGTTGGAGACAGAAGAAGTTCCTTAAGTCACTCTTGCTGTAATAACTAATAGCAGATGTACAAAGTAATAAATAAATACATTTCCCCATCTCTCTTATGTATCTGTTGATGTGTACAGTTGAACCCAGCCCATCTTTCCTGTTCTCTTTTTAGTTGTCATGATTATGTTTGTACAAACAAAAGAGCAGAGCTAGGGGAACAATCAATAAGTTAACAATAACCAGCCCAACGATCAACAGCACAGGAAATGCAGATCCGGACGCTGCTGTAATAATGAATAATTAATTATGTATTATCTACGAAAGGATTACACAATCAAGGGTCTAGTGGGAAACATGACTGAAAGCAGATCAGTGAACTGGAAAAATGTAAATCAGATTCTTCATAAACATCAAAACATTCTTGTTTAATTGTGTGAGTTGAAAAACTACACTGAGGAAGGTGTTTGTATATTGATATCATTTACTTATCGGGTACATTGTCAGGAGCTAACTTCTACCTCCAGGACCTGTTTTTGTCGGGGTGGTGAAAACCATAATAAAAAAACAATGAGCCTGATATTTTATATAGAACTGGCTGATAATGATGATTTATGTACTTTATTTTTAGGTGACCACGTGTGTACTGAGTTTTTGTGAAATGTAACTACCACATGACTGCACAGGAGTTACCCGTGTTTTACACTGACTTGAGACTGTTATAGCTGCAAAAGACACTTTGACTAAGTACTGATTTAAGGGTCTGAGAACTTATGTCAACCACACTCACTTTTTACTGACAGCCAGCTCTCTGGTGATGATCGACTCAGCTGACCTTGTGACTCTCTTCCTTCACATTTATACAAGCCTTCATCTGACTTTGACACTGCAGAGATAGTTAGCTCACTTCTGGTATCACTTTGGATGAGTTTTCCACTTTTATAGAAATCCACATTAGAAAGAACATTTTCTGTCTTCAACTTGCAGCCGAGAGTGACAGAATCTCCCACAGCCACAGGATGGACAGGGCTCACCAGGATCAAATTACTGTCTGTAAAAAGATCAAGCAGAAGGTTTTGGTCAGAGATCAGCTGATGCTGGTTGAACAAGCTGATGAACGATAATAAAAATAAAATAGTATGATGAAGAACAAGAAGAAGAACAAGAAGAAGAAGATTTTCATTTTATTTTACAGATGCATACAGTACCTAAACAAATACATGATATCTGACACCTTGTATATGTATAACTTGTAAATGTTCTTTCTATGTTACACTTTAAGTAATTAAAGCTGTTGAGTTTGTTTAATGGCTTCTTAGAAGAAACATAAGCTTTAACTCTTTTTGAAAAAAACATTGTCTGGTAACAGAAGCGAGTGAAGCCACTAATGCTATAAATAGTATACACTACTGATGATATTCAAAACATAATTATAGTATTGAAATAATATATATTTAATAAATTGTGATGTGAACTCACTCTGTCCAGAGATGTTGACTGCATTGCTGAACTGTCCTGTTTCAGTTTCACACCAGAACACTCCATCAGTGATCAGTGATCTACGGGTGCTGTTTGTTGATCCAGTCATTGTCCCCCAGGAAGAAAAGGTTGAAAGGCAGCCCTTCATACAAAACCTCATCACTCTCCACTTAGCAGAGTTTCCCTCACAGCTCAGTGAGACAGACTCTTCGGTGAAGTGTTGCACTCTGTCAGGACTCACTCTGAGAGAAGCTGCTGGATGAAAATCTGAAAAACAAAATGTAATGAGGGGACAAAGTGAGCATATAAAATGAGAAAATAGAAAAGACCATGATTTTGATCAATCTTGTTTGATTTATCTTTAATCTTTTTGATTGTTTGGTGAATAGAAACACAATAGCACTCCCATAGAAGTTTATAATTAGACAACACAATGGAAATAAAGCTATAGGTTTACTGTAGACTGAATGATTTTAATTATTGAGGTGTTAAACAGTGCTGAATTTTGCAACTGTGTAATATAGTTTATGTATGTTTATTCATTTTTTGCAGGGGGGATGTGATACATGTCTGCAAACTGCATTTGAATCTGCAGTTCACAGACGGTGGATAATGAAAACGTGCATACATTGTGTTACTGCTCTCTGGGTCAATAACTTACACTTGAATCCCAAAAAAACGACAGAAAGAAAAAATGAGTGTATTATTGATTTGAGAGAACTGTTAGATATAAATGTTCTGTAGAGTACCTTCATGTAAAAGCAGCAACACCAGAATAGACAAAAACCAAATTACAACTAAGTAATTACAGGTTAAGGGGAAAGGGAGGACAGAAGAAACACAGACAGAAGGAAGTAAATAAAGAAGAAGTTTAATTTACTCTTTAGTTTTATCCTATATCCACGTTTATGAAAACTTAGTTTAAATGTCTGTCTTTTCTTATTCCATGAAATGGACATGTGAGTTTTAGGTTCTAATCTTATGTTTGCTTTATTGAAGTTATCCAATGACATAATGGGTTTCTCATGGGTGTCTCAAATGTTTGAACAAATGAGCAAAACAATTTATGTGTCAGGATGAAAAGATGGTCAGGAGATTCACACATGATAAAATTCAGTCCAGCAGAAGAATCAAACATAATTTTGGTTTAGAAAACAGTTTGAAAAACTGAACATTTGACCTGATGCTGGCGTGAGTAAAAAAAACTTCATGTGGTCGTCGCAGTAAGTACATTTCTTCTATTGTGTGAGCATGGAAAAGTCAAAACAAACCTACCTGCAGACCAGACAAACTTTGCTACACTGGAAGGAGTATAATACACTGGATCTCCTCTTCCAGCTATGCACTTATATCCTGCTGTGTGTGTCTGTCCATGAACGATGTAGGAATCCTGTTCAGTCCCGTTGCTGCTGCCAGGTAGCAGCTCTTGGTTGTAGTAGTAGGCTGATAGTTTGGAAACAGCCTTATACCAGAAGAACCTCCATCCTGCAGATGGATCTTTAACACTGCAGCTCAGAGTTACTGAGGCTCCAGGACTCAGCCAGGATGGAGACACAGAGAGGACAGGCTGGGGTTTATCTGTTGGAGAGGGATGATCCCAGTTTGAACATGTTGTGATGTATCTGATCCCACGCGGACATGGGGAGAACATGCAAACTCTACACAGAAAACTGAACCCACAACCTTCTTGCTGTGAGGCCACAGTGCTAACCACTGGACCACCATACGGCTCTCTTTAAAGGTATAGTGCAAATGTGAATATACTTATAATGATTTACATTCAGCAAACTGTTGGCATGACTTACTGTCAGATAGTCTCAATGTGAAAGCATCACTCCACTCTGTTGAAGACTTTTCACTTTTCATTCTGCCTCTACACCTGTACTCTCCTCTGTGTGATGATGAAGCAGATCTGATGACGTATTCATTTGCTTTTTGAGGTTTGTCTGAGCTGGTTGTTTCCCACTCGTACTCCCACTCAGTGTCTCCTCCGTCCTTGATCTCACATCTCAGAGTGATCGTCTCTCCTGAGTATATTTCAGACCAGTTGGGTTGCAGAGTCACAACAGCCCTGTTTGTGACTGTTCAAGAAGACACAAATAACAAAATAAAAAAAGGTTAAATGTTTTTTTAGCCTTATTCTTAATTAGTAATCATGTTACATTATTTTCCTGCATTTTCTATTTTAAACTGTAATTTTAAATTGTCAGTTTTGTCAGTACCGACTGGATCACTGTCCTCTGTGTAGTAAACTGGGTCTCCTCTTCCTCCTCTGCACCAGTAGCGTCCTCCCTGTGAGACACTGATTTGTCCATCTGAGATGAAGACAGCATCTTGTGTGGTCAGGGGTTCAGAGGTTTTCTCTCCTCTGTACCAGAAGTATTTCCAACCAGATATTGACGAGTTCACAGAACAGCTCAGGGTCACACTGCCCCCTGCTGGAATGACTGTTGAATTTTTGCTCAGTTGGGCCTTTGGTCTGTCTGTTTTATTTAGAACAAAGATGAAGAAAGATTATTAAAATATAGCCACGTGGAAATCAATAGCTGCCAATCTTAGGCTATATTTCACACAATTAACCATTGAAACTGTTTGTCACATTAACCTAATCATTAAACATCAAAGATACGTTCATAAATGGATGACCATAAAGGGTGTCCACCAAAGCGTTTTTTGACAGCTGAAAACGCCAGCTGCTCTTCTGAAGTCCGTATGTTCTCCGTTCATCAAAGTAAGCGCTCAGCGTTTACTTTGATGAACGTTTTGTCTGCGCTGAACTCGTCCTACGTTTTGTCGGTGCTGAATTTGCCCCTGAAATGCCACTCTCATTGATAAATCAGTGTAAGCATAATAACACACACAAAACGCCCGTTTCTACGCAAGAATGATAAATGAGGGCCACTGTGTGTATTAACCATAGACAGTAGCCTAAATTACTGGACGAAGCCACTCCGCTGAGTTGAATGAAGAGCAATGAAGCCAGTTTTGGACCAATAAAATAGTATTACAGGGCTGCTTCCTGTTGGCACCAGCATCTACTGCGCATGATCGCACCGCACAACCATGGGGCGATCATGCGCCGACAAAATGTAGCAAAACGTTTTTTCAACGGAAACGGTGGTTCCCTGAACACCCTGTTGTGTACGCAAGCGCACTGCATTTCCTTTTTTTTTTTTATTCAGTACGTGATCATATACATATAACGTAAAACCATAGACATAATATACATAGACGCCGCATCGACCGCTGCTGCCTATTGGCGCTGGCGAGCCGTGCGGCCGCCATCTTGGACCGGCAGGTGCAACGAGCTGTCAGCGCATTTAATTAATCAGAACTCACTGAATACCGAACTGATTTTCACGCAGGTTTTTTTTGCTGCAAAGGTTAAACATGTAGCTATGACCCAGGATGCATTTCGGTGTATTTTAATGTTCACAGTGGGCTTAACAGTAATAGAATATTCTGATATATGATATAAAGTGACCAGACGTCCGAGAACAGAACATAATCCCCGATAAGGGGGGAAACAGGGACATTTCCAGTTTGACTATCAATTGTTTGTCCATTTTAAATTAATACTATTATTTCTATTCCAAGTTTTTTTTTCTGTATTTAGCCAGGGACAGGCAGCCAAAAACAGGGACTGTCCATTAAGTCTGGGACGTCTGGTCATGTGATGTAGGCTATGATAGGTATATATCACACACTATAAATATGATAGAGAAGCAGAAACAGATAGTCAGAGTCAGATATTTTAATCATTTGAAACAATAAATATATGATTGACAAACAAACAACATGTGATTAAATTATATCTCCAGTCCACTTGAAGCTTTTTATATTTGTCCCTCTCTGTCACACGCTGTACTAAAACGTTCTTCTACATCTCCTCCCAGCCCTTTACATTTAGCAGACCAATACACACACACGAAAACTTTGCATGAGCTCAAAGCCCTGAAAGAGGACTGTTTTACAGAACTGCTTTCTCGTGCTCCTTTCTGCAGTTCAAGAGAGGTGAGTTTGGCGATGTGGTGCAGCCTGATCCTGAAACACAGACACAACCAATGACAACAAGTCAGAACGATGGCTGTCGATGCCAAACTGTCTCCTCAATGTGTCCCCGAGCAGAAAAACACCCTCCGATCCAATCTCCTCCCGGACGACGTGTGTGACATCTTAAGAGCTTGCACTGTTGAAGCTCACCGTCTCTGCAGCCCTCAGCACCTAATAATAATAATAATAATAATAATAATAATAATAATAATAATAATAATAATAATACAAAAACATAATACATTATATTTATATAACGCTTTACACAGTGCTCAAAGACACGTTACATAACAGAGAAAATACGAACAAAGCGACCTTAAAATACAAATATGGAATATAATTTATCAAGTCTCAGCTCATAGACTGTATATAAACAGTTCATAGCCGGTGAACACCGGCCAGTGCAGTAAACATAGCCTAACGTTAGCCTAGCTAGCTGGCTACGATTTCAGTACAGTGATTCAAAGATCCTCGCTCCTTCTCAACTCTCTGGTAATTTTCTATTCACAAAATACAACCAATAGTAAGGAAATGTTAAATCTTACTTGTGAAAAGTAATCTCCCGAGCACTGCTTGCGATGGTCCACCGATTTAAGCATAAATATGCTGCACAGCGCTCTGGCATAGCCTAATGCTTTCTTCAGCTGTGCGACTGGGAGTTTGACCGGTCCAAGATGGCGGCCGCATTTCTCGCGTCCCGGGGGTCGATGCAGCGTCTATGTATATTATGTCTATGCGTAAAACAACCTGCATTTCCTTTTTAACACTGTTGTCTTTACAAACTTGTCGCAACTGATTGGGTAACACCTGAGACACGCCCCCCCAAACGGCAGAAACGTCGTAATTCTGGTAGCTGCTGTTAATCAGCCCACCTACGAGGCTCATCTGTCAAACAACAATGCAGCGTCACTGATCACCTAATAGTTTTTTAAAAATATATTTTTTATATTATTTACAGTATAGATTATACTGAGTTTATAATCCAAGCAATACGGTTAAATTTCTCATGTATGGACATGGATCTCTCCATGCAGGCTTTGGTTGGCTTCACTGTCCGATCTCTGGCTTACCACCATCACGCAGCGGTGAAGTGTAGCCTCCCTCAGGGTCCTAGTGCCCATCCTAGAAGGGATTTAAATTATGAAGCAAAGGACATAACCAGAAGGGTTATTTTAAGACAATAAATACAAATTTTATTTGTATTGCTCTATAGTATTTGTAAGTGTTGTTGCATAAATACTTGTGTGTTCATGATGCACAGTTCATAATTGCTCTCATAATTTCATGTAATAAATAAATAATTAATCTAATGGAAAGTTAAAAATATAATGCATGTTTAAGAGCTAAAGGGTGTGAATGGGATGTGGTCAACAGTGTATTTAGTCCATTTTATGCGTTTACGTTTTGTCCCGCTTTATGTTACCGCTATGACGTCTTAGTCGATGCACTGTTTTGGGTTCCAGCGGAGCAGATGGCTGAGACTTTGTTAAATTGCATTAAAAGGTGCAAATGTTGATGTCTGAAGTCAATGCCAACAGTCAAATGTACTCTCAAGGGACTTTAAAGGATTTAATAACCTCTTTTTAATAACAAGTGGCCAAAGAGGTATTTTACCACATCATCTTTGTTATGTTAGGTTTTGTTTGTATATACCTCTGCTAAACTATGTACTGTATAATGCACTGATATATGTGAACTGTGTTCATTTATAAATGTAGTTCTCACGGCGTGAACAAAGTGTGGATGTATCAGAGAGACCAGACGTGCCTGAAGCAATAAACACGCATTTCAAACCACTGACCCGTGTCTGTGTTGTTGTGAAGAGAGCTACAGTATTTATCAATATTCTTGTTTTTCTTTGTTGAGTACATGTCTGCACTGTAACACCCCCACCTCCAAAAATAAATCTAAATTTAATAATTATTTTTCTTATTAGAATTTTGGGGGGGCTTAGGACCATGTTAGGTTGGCTTCAGCCCTGCTAAAATAGGCCTAAAGACGTCCATGCATGTACTCAAATCTAATATGAAGGGATGTCTCTCATTTGCCTAATGCAGTACCAAAATTCGGCATTGTTTTGGAATCCCTGGGTCACATGACATTGAGAAAAAGCATTTTTTCTATAATTAATTAATTAATTAATTAACATAAAATAAAAATAAATTTGAATATGCACTCAAATCTAATATGAAGAGCTGTCTCATTTGCCCAGTGTACTCCTACAATTTGGCATTGGTTTGGTGTCATTGGATTACAGGACATGGAAGCTATCAAAATAAATCATGATTTTCCCATAACACTGTTTTAACAGTAGTAATTTATTGATGGTCCCCTGGGGGTTCAAAGAGTGAGCCATCAGTGGTGAGCTTACACTGCCAACACTTCAGCTGAAGCTAACTTGGCTCCTTCTGCTTCCCCCACTCAAACAGCTCTCTCTCTCTCTCTGCCTCACAGTAACCACCACCTCCGCTGCCGTCCATACGCTGCAGCCACAGCTTTCCACCCCCACATCCTCCTGCATTTCCATTCCTTCAGCAACCCACCCTCTGTCTTCCCACCCCACACATCGACAGTCTCACGACCACCAGCAATTTTACCTTAACTCCGGACCGAGTTAAAATACGGTACATTAGTGCACCTACTGGGGCACCAAGGGCCGTAGGGCAAAAGTTTAAACGGTTTCTGGCCGCACAGATACCTCAGACTATGGTTTTATCCACACCTTAAATACACACTGAAGACATCCAACCACCAGTTTCTTCACCTCCACTTCACGTTTCCAGCCAGGCATCAAGGTTATCCCAGATCCCTCATAACCTCCTGTCTTTTTGGAAAGCCATCTTTTACTCTTACAACAACCACATAGCCCAACTGGAAAACATCACTTTACACCGATGCAGAACCCTCACCAGTTTCAGCTGTCTCGGAGGCAGATGGTTTGCATAGACTGCTCGAAACACCTTTTGCCTTCTGTTCTCTGTCCAGAAATTTAAATCCTCTGCAACAGCCTTGGACCTTGGACATCGGTCACACGGTTCTAGCCATGATCGTCAGTCGAACCCCAGCTTCTCCACCTGGTCTCTGCACCCCAACAATCAATTACCAGCCTCGCTCGTCACCCTCAAACTCTCTGCACAGGATACTTATATCCCTCTAGCCATACGACCCTCAAAGCCACATTCCTCCTCACATACTTCGGTTTCCTTATGATGCTTGGAATCCACCAGTCTCTCATCTAGCTACAATCCTATCCGGCACACAGCATCACCCATGAACCCATCCAGACCCACATAAACCACATACTACACCACCACGCTTTTCCGCAAGACCCACTATGGAATCAGAGCAGTCACACGCTTCTGTTGAGCATCTCTTTCATCTAAATCTGAGATATCTGCGGAAAAACACTCCGGTCGCTCTTTCCGCTTCGGGCTCTAGACCACACCATCAAACACTCAGCCATTGCGCTTAGCGTGCCTACCATAGTTAAGTCCGCAACAACCTCAGCAACATTAGAAGAGCCCATCTCTGTCCAGACCAGTAACTCATTTTAAGGGTTGATAAGCAAGCCGCTTGTCGAGACAAGCCCCCACTCTGAGTCTCGACCCCGGTCACCAAACCCTTAACAACCTCCTTCATCACTCCATTCTTGACCCCTTCATCCCTCCATCATGAATTATCATTATTCGAATAAGCTACTTTTTCATAATGTGGTCTTTGTTGGTGAATGTAAATACATTGATGTGAACAGCTGAACCCAGCCCGTCTTTCTTGTTTTCCTTTTTGTTGCCATGATTATGTGATAACAGGATTACACAGTTCTACAGCTGCATAAACAGCGTTAGTGGAGCTGGTCAAACTTTAAGGTTTCTGACTATCAAAATAGTTTTTACACTCTATTTAAATCCAATGACAGTTATACTTTAGATTATCAATATGGCTCATAAATACATGTTTTCATTGATTTTGATCATGATGCATAAAACATCGATCTCTTACCTGATACAGTTAGACAGACTTTATTACTTTCTTTACTTGAGGCCTGGTGATGACCAAAGCACTGATATTCACCACTGTGGCCTGTATCTAGAGTTTGTAATGTAAATTTCTTATTTGTGTTTGTGTGTAGGGGAAATATTCTTGACCATCCTTGTTAATTATGAAATACCAGTAAGAATTTTCTCCTTCCCTCATGTCACATATGACGCTCACAGACTCTCCAGTAAATAAAGTGGACCAGTTTGGCTAAATGGTCAGCAGAGAATCTAGAAACGATGTATGGAGTGAAAAGAGAAATATATTGACAGAAAAAGGTGTTCAAAAGTGATACAGAGTCATCCCGATTAATATAATAATAAAGAAAGAAACTTGTATAATTACCTTGAGCATGTCCACAGTTGAGGAGGATATTCAGCACTACAATATAGTTTGAAAATTCATCAAAATGACAGAAACTATCAAAGATTTATTAAAGAATTATTAGATCGCACCTGTAATCTAATCTGAGAAATTCAGTGATACTTACAGAAAAACCCCAGCACACAGAGCAAAGTGTTTCCCATTCTCAAAGCCAGCACCAATACTCTGCTTCTGAGAAACTGTGTAACTGTCTAAAGAGAAACCTTTAAACTGCAGCATATGGGCACATCCTTCTTCTTCTATGTTTAGAGTCTTTGCTTCCTTCCCTTCTACTTAAAGGTCACACAACTAGATTGGGTATGACCACAACATATTTTTGGCAAATACATAACACCTAAGCCCACTGAATTGGATCACATTCTCTCCTAAACATCCCTACCTGTCACACTTTTTCCTGCATTTATTTGTGTTTATGATACCTTATATGTCCACTGCTCTTGCAACCAGAGTCATCTGTATGGTATTTGTTCATGCCACTGTTGATTGATCAGCTAACTGAATACATTTTATTTATACTGTCCGATATCACAAATTTGTCTCAAGATACAGGGTACAACCCTTTAATGGGGAGAAATTAAAATATTGACCCCAGAAGAGCAACAAAGGAGAAACACTCAGAATGCAACTTCCTGGTGACGTTAAACAGAGCCACACAACATCCTTTGCCCCACAGAGACCTGGAATTAGTTGCGTAAAGACTACAAAACTCAAATACGACATCCACACAGGTACGAGAAAGAAAGAAACACACAGAGGAAGAGAGACACGTGGAGAGGCTGAATTTCCTGGAGGATGATCCAGATCCAAAACATCTGGAAAGAGGCACTAACAGCAGGGGGGAGAGAAAGAGAGAGGACGCAGGACGGCTGAGTGAAAAGAGAGATAATATAGTAGTAGGATAGAATAACTGAATTTTAAGGCAAGAAAATTAAAAGGTTCAAAGGTTATTAAAATTAAAGTAGATCAAATGTGAGACTGCTGAACTATTTAAAAGTACGCCCATCTAATTCAAAACAGGAAGTTCAAACTGTCTTTCTGATTTCCATCAGTTACTTTACTCATATTGGCCTTAAATTTGATGTTAAATTGACACGTCTGTGGTTGTTTCAGTGGTTTAGCTTGAATAGACAGCTTACTGTTTGAAACACATTATCTTTGATATCAGTGTGATCACTAGGCTACACTTTCTAAATTTATGCCATTACAACACTTCTTTCAATGTTTTAGGAGGAACTGTGAAGTTGAGGTAGAAACACAGGATTCAATACTTTTACTCCATCTCACATGCAGTAGAATAAAAATATTTTACTCCACAGATCATATAATGTCCTGAAAACGAAGAACAGTTCAATGAAAACATTAGTTACAGCTATAATCTAATAACAGAGGTTTATAACATAGCTGTTTTACACATGAATCACATTACAAAGAAGCTTAAATCCTCCTCCACGTGTTACAGTGAAGCATTTTACTGTTTATCCACAAATGATACTGCCATTTACAAAATGTAGCTGTGCCATTCCTATGTTGTTTTCTCTTTAAAATGATAAGTGCAAAGTGACTGTTAATTCTTTTTTAACATCTGTACAATACTCATGTTAAATTGCCTTGCCTGAGCAGGAAGTGGTTGTACTTGTGTGAGCTTTGTGAAAAAGTAAATGAGGGAGGTGTGGATTATTCTTAGAAACATTTTTTGTTGTTAACCAACAAGGCGTGCAGTGCTCAAAGTATAAAAAGGGCACATGGAACAAGTATTTAAATAGGACTCTTCTCATGCTATTGACAGAAATATATCGTTATGTATTCCTTGTTGACACGCATATACAGATGCTTCTGTATCAATACATCAGCAGATGCTGTGGCGCAAAAAGAAACAGGGACTTCCCAACTCTAGCTTTAAAACACTGGGCTGAAATAACTTACAGGGAACAGTTGCTGTTAAGGGGTTGCTATGGATGTGGCTGCTGCTGTTGTTGTGTTGATGCTGATACTACTGGAGGTGATCTGTGACTACAGATATATTAAAACAACTATAGGATACATATCAGCTGATTAAACAATTATGTGACCATAAAAAGATTGTTGAGTGTTCGGAACAAGCTCTCAGTGACTGAGCTGCTGTAATACTGCAGCCACTACCAAGGTGAGGGAGACGCTCACAGAGCTGCAGGTGGAGGAAATAGATACCTGATTTAAAAAAGGGTGGGAAATAATCTGAGAAGAAAACATTAATGGGAAAGGATGAGGGTGGCCATGGCAGGGTGAGACAAACTAATCTATAGACAGAGGTGTGTGTGTCTGTGTTGCTTGTGTCCACAGTATGCAAAATTATGATTTTATACATTGCATTGTGAATCTGAGATATATTTGGATTTTTATTGACTATTTGTCTAATGATATATCTAAATAAATAAACTAACATTAATCTTTTATAATATTCCTGACATCAAAGTAAAGAGTGAAGAAGAAACAGCTCTGTTAGATTTCAGAAAAATGTATGAAATGTTTGTGAATCTGGTATGTTATTTTCTCCAGCTGAGCAAGTCCCAAACACCCAATCTTTACATATTTTCATGGTCACATAATTGTTTAATCAGCTAATATATATCCTATGTTTGTTTTAACAATTCATGCATTTTTCTGAAATCTTATAGGCCCAATTCTTCTTCACTCTTTACTTTGATGTCAGGAATATTATTTATTTTACATAGGCATTGAGGTTTTTATATGTTTTTCCAGTTATTAAGTTTTTATTGTAGTTGAGCTGTTGTAAACACTACTGTTGCTGTCAAAATGTAAATATATTCAATACTGTCCTGAAATTAATGATTTTTTAAAGGGCAGGAGGCTGTAAGTCGGAGGAATAGGCTCACAATTTTACCAGTGTTGTTATACTTATTTTAAGACACAAGGCTTTTATTAAGTGTGGGATTATACATTTATCAAGGGGTTGCTTTACTTAGAAGTGTGATCTGCTTATGATTGACGTGGTGATAAGAGAGGAACAAAATATCGAGCATCATATTAATCAGTATATAATTAACTTTAGAGCTTGTGCAGAAAACAGGAACCTCATCTTTCACCCAGTAAACTCTGCAGCATACAGAGCATACACTCGCACTCATTTATCATCCCATAGACACACACATATATACCTCTTTCACCCCTATACACATACACACACCATGCCCTTTTACACTGTCCAGAATACATGCACGCCTACACCCGGTCATAGGTCATGTATGAGATTTACATCCAGACAATAAGGCAGAAGGACGATGTGCAGCTGGGTGCGGTTCCCATTACATAGTAATTGCTTAGCAGGAAGACCTCAGACTCTTGTGGGGAACCTCAGACTGGTGAGGAGGATAGCAGAGTCTCCAGATATATATCTGCTTTGTGAGCTCAATAAAATATTGTAAGAATCTGATGACTCGTCTCCTTCTGATCCTTTCTCATCAACGGACTCGGGAAGTCGGCGTACTTCAACATCAAGTTACTTTAAAAATCCCAGTTCAAGTGCAAAGATTTTAGTTAAATTACATAGAAAAGATCAGACCTCTCGACGCCCGTGAAACTTTTCTCCCCCAAACAGAATGAAGTGAACAGCACCTTTGTTGAAACCCAGTTGAAACTTCTGACTTCCGACCTCAAAGCGTTCCAGGTGAATGGTGGTGCATGACGCTGAAAGTGAACGAAGATCATGGCTGAGCAAGTGCGCACACCGGTTGCACCCTCAGCAGTGCTTTAGGTGTCATCTAAAAGGATGGCAGTTTAACTGCAACAACTGACACAAATGGCCCAAGAACAGGTTTTACTATATGATCGTATGTATTATAATTTAAATACATGCAAATATATACGTTTTGTTGCCTTTTAGTTTATGGTTTACCATTTACAAAGTGTGCTTCCATGGGCGCTGACATTGTTTTGTGACGTCATTCAACTGCTACTCCTGAAGTCGGGGTACAGATTTTTTCTCCGAGTTCACAAGTAGGAAATCCGACTTCAGGTGGCGTTCCAGGATAGTTTTTCTAGTTGGAGGTCGGAAATTTCCCAGTTTCAAGTTACCTGGAACGCAGCATTAGCCGCTGATATTACTTCTACAGGCAGGCGACACACAGCAATACACACAACAACTGTGCTGCTCTCTTTGCAACAATCCACAACAAGCACATTGCGGCACACCCGTCTTACCGGGCAACAAGGAACGGAGTTCCCACGGGACTTCAGCGTGAGACTACAGCTAGCCGTCTAAAACACTATTTAGGTGGATTTAAACAATGGCTAAGTTGCTAAATGCATCTTGTTGTCATGTAAGAGCCCTGTTGAGGCACAAAGACACTCTTTATGTAAATGCCCCCATAACTGCCATTTTAGCTACGTGGGAGCTCTGGGCATTAGCTGTAGCAGCTCCGTGTTGCAAGCAGCAATCCGGTTTGGTTTTTTTTCTACAGACAGTACTCACAAAGGTATAACGATCAAGATTAACTTAAAAATTGCCTGGAGTTCTCCTTTAACTAGATATTTTTATTTCACTGCTGTTTTGTAAAAAAAAAAAATTCTCAAGTAATTTGTTGTGTTGAAAGATAAGATCAGGTGTCAATATGATGACGCTGCCTAAATATATATCCAGCAACACATTTTGTAGGTGTGAAAAGGAAGTGAAAGTGAGTTTAATTATCTCAAATTTACAAGCAGTGCCACTTCTATTTTTTCAAATGTACTCACAATTCTCAAAACTGTTCACACAAAATGCAAAATGCCTCAAATCTCCTTCAAAATTAAATGCTGCATTAAAAATGACATAAACACAATCTAAAATAAAGCATCTGCTTCTCTCATTGTCAGCCTTTGGTTGATCACAGCCTCAATAAGTCTGGCCTCTTCTTTGACCTCCTCCTCTTCTTCCAACTCTTCCTCCTTGAACTTGTCTTTGTTGTCGTCCCCTGCCTCTCCCTCCTTCTCCCCTTGCTATTTGTCCATTGTTGGCATCCACTGTTCAAAAACAGGTATTTTGACCTTTGACCTATGCAAAGGTCTACTGCATACTAAAGCAGTGAGTGGTTAGTGATCAGTTAAGCAGTTAGTGTTTGCACATGTGAGGAGCGGGTGTGTGACCTGGTGAATAGGTGTAGCATTTTCTTTGGTTGTGTTTGGAAGAGGAAAGCAGGTCGCTTCCTGTTAGATTTTTGTGTCCTAGGTAAAGAATTGTGTTTGGTGTTTTGAAAGAAAATGTTTTATGCAGTTGAAAATTGAGTGTAGTTCTGGTTTTGGAGATTTGAGATGAGGTTTTGCTCTTTGAGTGGGAGGTTTTAACAATCATGTGACATGTAAAGATTTTGTATGTAAGCAGTTGTAAAAGACTAAAGTGTCATTGAAAAGGCTGAGGTTTGCTGCCCACCCATTTTCCAAAATATGGAGTCATCTTCATCTAAAAAAGGTAATGTTCACACCAAGAACTCTGATAAAGTGAAAATCTGGGTTATAGTAGATTTCAATGTATTTGATTTAATCATTTCCTTTATTGATATCACATTATATACATGTAGCTAATGCTTTTATCCAAAGCAGATTACAATGGCTATATCGTAGGTTACACTCCTCTGGAGCAGCTCGGGGTTAAGTGTCTCGCTCAGGGACATATTGGTGTCTCACTATTTGCAATAACTAACTACTTTAATTGTTTTCCTTGTTTTGTCAAATGGAGCTCAGCAAAAGTTAAACCAGGAAGACCTGTCTTTATGCTTCATTCATTCATCATGCTCCTTTCTCCTCCTGTTTCTCTGTACAGGTGACTTTGGGCATTCGTTTGAACATTTTTCCACAATCTCAATCAGCCAATCATGTTGTCGCTGTCAAAATGTAAATCTGTTCTGCTGCCGTCAGCTGTTACTTTAATGCAAAATCGGTGTCACCATTCTCCAGTCCATAGGCCTCCTACTCATCAGATCCAGGCCCAGTTCAACGTTAATCCCTTCATCACCACCAGCAGTGTCTAGACCAGGGGTGTCCAAACTTTTTTCAATGAGGGCCACATACAGAAAAATATATGAAGGGCTGGGCCACTCACTACAGGTAAGATATTTTGCCTCACCTCTAGAGTATTCAATTAAGTAATATCAATCAAATGTAAATTGATAATTGAAGATGCTTATCACAACTTTCCATTAATGGTTTTATTTTTTTGTTACAAAAATGGTAGGCAGTTCTTTCTTAAAACAGCATATATAACTAAGTATAACACTAGGAAGTACAATACAGTCAAGTGCAAGTTTCATGTGTGGGCCATATTCCATTATAATTTTAGAATTTACTGCGGGCCAATTCAAAACAGACAACGGGCCGCAGTTGGCCCGCGGGCCGTAGTTTGGACACCCCTGCTCTAGACTCATCAGTGGGGGCTTCCTGTACCACTAAGGCTTCACCATCCCCTTTAAATACCAAGTCATCAAGATGGGGTCTGGTCGCCAAAGACTTTTTCACATTTATCATATTCACTGTGCACATAAATGATTATTGTTCACTCAGATGAAGTCTCTCTCTCTCTCTCTCTCTCTCTCTCTCTCTCACACTTCCGGTGCGAGTGTTTGGCGTGAGTGGCAGGGTTGGGTGAGATCTGAGCGGTGTGTTTTCACTTAGTATTATTTACGGGGTTTTTTGGTTCCTTTTTTCTGCATGGTTAAAAGTAAAGTTGTGACCTAGTCTTCACTTGTTGCGGTTATTGCGCGGGAAGAGATGGCGTCTCATGAAGAGATGCCGTCTTTGTCCTTGCGTAATGGCTTCAGGTGTGTGCCAGAGGATGGCGTCACAGTGGAAGACGTGCTAATTTCGGCTGGAGGGGAAGTAGGACACGAGAATATAGTGTCCGCTTCTCGTATGAACAAAGCTGTAGTGGTGTTCCTGAAAGAACAAAATCTTGTTAATCGTTTAATCGAGAATGGCCTTGTCATAAATGACAACTTTGTTCAGGTTACCCCGTTGTACGCGCCGACAGCTAAAATTACGGTATCGAATGTTCCACCTTTCATTCCGGATGAAGCGTTGGAGCGGGAACTAGTACGTTTTGGTAAAATTGCTAGTGGTTTCAAAACAATTGCGTTGGGCTGTAAACACCCGTCTCTGAAACATGTCAAATCTTTCAGAAGACAGGTGTTTATGTTTCTAGACTCCCCTGAAAATACGCTGGATGTTTCATTCCGAGTACGAGATGAAGGTAAAACGTATATGGTGTACGCAAGCACTGGTAGCTTAAGGTGCTTCGATTGTGGCGATTTAGGGGATAAAAGGTTTGTATGCCCACACAGAGAGCGCGCACCAGAGGATAGGCAGGGGCCTACTGTCTCTGGAGAGGGAGATGCGGCGGTGCGCGAGCGCGCGGCTCCAGAGGAACACGCAGGCCCAGCTGAGGTGAGTGATTCTGGTGCGGTGCCGTCCGCTAGTGAAGTACATGAGAATGCTGTGACTAATGTGTATGAACGGCAACAAAATGAAAATATTGCAAATAATATTCAAAATATCAATGCCGATGAGCAGCAGGATGATGGTGTGGAAATTGCAGGGCCAAGCAGGTGTGAGTCTGTTAGGTTGGCTACAAGAAAAAGAGAGTTGTGTTTCAGCAACGATGGTAGTGCAGTAGATGATGACAATGCATCTGACGAGAATGTTTCTCTTCTCGATTATGAATGTGATTCTCAGGGAGGGTCTGTATGTGGACTTGACGGTGATTCTCAAGATATGTCTACCAAAGACCCCTCTTTGTATACATTAGAGGAAATTAATGGGTTTCTTGATGAGACATTTGGAAAACAAGTCAACATTAAAGAATTTTTCCCTGATGTAGAAAAATTTGAGAGGTCAGTGGCGGTTCTTCAAAAGACTGTGAATCTTGATCAGTTGAGTGAAAAGAAACGTTTTCGTTTAAAGAAACATGTTACAGTCATTAGAAAAAGTAGAATGGGGGGATAAAAAGAAGAGGATGAAAGCCTTTTTGTAAACGTTTAGCCATGCATCACGCGGTGTTCTCTTCTTTATTTTTCCTGTTTTTTTCTGCTGTTGTCTTCACTCTCTCCTCCCTAAACATATATATGGATCTCTTGAGGGTGGGTTCATTAAATATTAATGGTGGGAGGGATAGTCACAAACGAGTTTTGGTGTCTGAAATTATGCAAGATAAAAAGTTACATGTCATTCTATTGCAAGAAACACATAGTGATATGGATAATGAAGTTGAGTGGAGAATGTGGTGGAAAGGTCAGCATGTACTTAGCCATGGCACAAATTTGAGCGCTGGAATTGCTGTTCTTTTTTTCTCCAGGTTTAAAAGTCAGCATTGAAAAAATTGAAGAATTTGTAAAAGGTCGTTTGTTTCTTGTAAAAACTATTATTGAAGGGATGAAAATTTATTTTATAAATGTTTATGCCCGAATGTAGGAAATGAGCGATTACAGTTTTTTATAAAGCTAGCTAATGTCTTAAAGCAAGATTTTAGCGATGGTGACATTATTATTGGTGGGGATTGGAATTGTACTGAATGTTTCAATGTTGACCGTAATAATGTGGAGCCTCATTTGCTTTCATCTAATTATTTGTCAAGATTGGTGAAAGAGGCTGAACTTTTTGATATGTGGAGAATTAAGCATCCAGCAGATAAACAGTATACGTGGGTTAAAATTTCTGATAACAGAGTTAGTGCTGCTCGCTTAGACAGAATTTATGTTTCAAAAAATTTTAATAACAGGATTATTGATTGTGTTATTTCTCCGGTAGGTTTCTCTGACCATCATTTAGTTTTTATTTTAGTAAATATGGTACAAATTCCAAGAAAATCTTCTTATTGGCATTTTAATGCCAAACTGTTGCGGGATGCTTCGTTTTCCAAATATTTTGAGGTTTTTTGGAATCATTGGAAGGGGAGGAAAAATGATTTTGAAAATCTAAAGCAATGGTGGGAGGTTGGTAAAACTCAAATAAAATTATGTTGTCAACAATACACTGCATATTCTACAACTGCTCAAAGAGAAACAATTCAGGCTCTTGAAAGAGATATAGAGTCGATAGAGGCAAAAATGATCATAAGAAATGACCCAACATGTATCAATAATTTGCAACAGAAAAGGAAACAGCTAAGTGTTCATTTGAATGAGAGGGTGAAAGCAGCTTTGGTGAGGTCACGCTTTACATCGGTCACTGAAATGGACGCCCCAAGTGCTTTCTTTTTTAATTTAGAACGCTCAGTGTCGCAATCTAAGCAGATGACATGTTTACGTCTTCCAGATGGGAAGATTACAAATGACATTATAGAAATGCGCCGTCATGCTATTGATTTTTATTCTACTCTCTATAAAGCTGAGCATTGTGACTCTAGTTGTGTAGCACAACTTCTGCAAGGACTTCCTCAAATAGACTCTGGTTCTAAGACTGCTTTGGACACACAAATTACCTTTCAAGAGCTTGCTATTGCTGTTGGACAGTTGAATTCCGGACGCTCTCCCGGGATTGATGGGTTGACTTCTGAATTTTATAAACAGTTCTGGAAATACATTGGAATGGACCTTTATGAAGTGTTCTGTGAAAGCTATAAGGATGGCTTTCTACCTGCTACATGTCAACGTGCTGTGTTGTCCCTACTACCAAAGAAGGGAGATTTGACTCTGCTCAAGAACTGGAGACCTGTTGCTTTATTAACAACAGAGTACAAAATCTTGTCTAAATGTCTGTCAAATAGGCTTAAGGAGTTTTTACATTTGATAATTCATCAAGATCAAACCTATTGCATTCCAAAAAGATCCATTGTGGACAACCTGTTTTTAGTAAGAGATACCTTAGACATCTGTAAAATGTTTAATGCAGAAGTTGGATTGATTGCTTTAGACCAAGAGAAAGCTTTTGATCGTGTCGATCATAATTATATTTTCAATCTACTTGCTGCATTTGGGTTTGGTCAGGATTTTATCAAGTGGATACGTTTGTTGTACACTGGAGCCTCTTGTATGGTCAAGGTGGGGGGTGGCCTAAGTCGACCCATTGTGGTGTCAAGGGGTATCAGACAGGGTTGCCCTCTATCGGGGCAATTGTATAGTATTGCCATTGAGCCCTTACTTTTTAATATAAGAAAAACCTTAAATGGTTTATCAATACCCACAATGCATCAAGATTTAAGAACTAAAATTACCGCTTATGCGGATGATGTAACAGTTTTTGTTAATGATAATAATGATGTAAAAGCTTTGTCTAGAGCACTTGAGTTGTATGAAGGGGCATCATCAGCTAAAGTAAACTGGGATAAGACTGAAGCTTTTTGGTCAGGTCAAAGACATTTTGAAAATCTCCCACAATTACCAGGTACTTTAAACTGGAATAGAACGGGGCTGAAATTGCTTGGTGTGTTTTTGGGATCAGAAGAGTTTCAGAAGAAAAACTGGGAGGGAGTTTTGGAGAGAGTGCGCACCCGATTGTCTAAATGGAACTGGTTGCTACCCCAGCTATCCTATAGGGGGAGAGTTTTAGTTGCCAATAATTTGGTCGCTTCCGCGTTGTGGCATAAATTTATTGTGTTACAGCCTCCTGTTGGGCTAGTTCAAAACATTCAAAGGATGCTGGTGAATTTTTTTTGGTCAGGACAGCATTGGGTCCGATCAGCTGTACTTTTTTTGCCAGTGCAAGAAGGGGGGCAGGGTCTTGTGGACATCAGATCAAGACTCATGGCCTTTCGTCTTCAAGCTGCTCAGAGGCTGCTGTATTACAGTGATATTGCTTGGTCCAACACTGCAGTTGCACTTTTGAGGAAAGCAGGCAACATGGGATTTGATAAACATCTCTTTTTATTGAATCTGAATGACACAACTTTAACAGGTTTGACTCCATTCTACAGATCTGTGATGGAAGCCTGGAAAGTTTTCTCTGTCTCAAGACCTGCTGGAATACATGCAGGTTTTTGGTTGATGGAGGAGCCATTGTTTCAGAATCCTTTTTTACCTTCAAGACACTTGTGCTCTGTCAATGTGTCATCACGACTGATAGCTGCTGGATGTGTAAAACTTGGACATATTCTAAGCGTCAGTTTGGGGACCCTGAGTGAGAGAACTGGGATAAAATCTACTCGATTTTTGAAACAAATGACTGACGAGGTGCTTGGGGAGTTGAATCATGATCAGATCCTTTTTGTTAATAACTCCAACCATGTTAAAGAGTGGATGGCTGTATGTGATTATGACTTTCCTTCCTTGAAGATAGCTGCTGATGTACGGGGATGGCATGAGGAGGAAAATTGTATATTGTCTTTTAAAACTCCTCAGCTGAATACTTTTGAGTCTGCTGGGAAAAAGGCTCTGTATGTGATTTGTGTGAAAGTGACCAATATACATCTTCTGTCCGGAGTGAAGTCATCTAAGTGGACAGATTTTTTTGGAGTAGATATTTCCCCCAGGGGTAGCTGGCGGTCACTGTACAAATGCCCTATTGATAAACGGACTGGTGATTTACAATGGAGGATAGTACACAGTGCAATAGCTACGAACAGACATGTGGTGCACCTCAATCCAAATGTAGAGGTGGATTGTTTATTTTGTTCTGAAAATGAAGATATTTTTCATCTTTTTGTGCAATGTGAGCGGTTGGGTAATTTGTTCTCCTTTTTATCTCAATGGGTATCAGCTTTAGGTGAGGTTTTATCTCCTCAATTGTTTATTTATGGGCCAAAGTATGTCGCCAGTCGTAAACATGTCTTGGTTTTACTAAATTTTGTGTTTGGAACTGCCAAACTCACTATTTGGAAAACAAGGAAAAATAAGATGCTTGGTAAAGATACTTTAGATCCTTTGCTGATGTTCAAGGGGTTGGTTGCATCAAGGCTGAGGATAGAACATGCATACTATACTTTGGTTGGGTGCTTACCAATGTTCGTGAATACTTGGGCTATAAATGAAGTGTTATGCAGAGTTGATGAAAATGATGAATTATTGTTGACTTTTTAAGTCAGTTTGTTGTTGTTTCTATTATGTGTCATTTCTTTTGTGTTTTTTATTTTTTTATTTTTTTTCCCCTGTAATTGAGATTTTGTAACGAAGTTTGTAAGTGGTAACAGACTGGTTTATTTTATGTTGTAAATAAAGGTGGTTCAATCTCTCTCTCTCTCTCTCTCTCTCTCTCTCTCTCTCTCTCTCTCTCTCTCTCTACTGATTGAAACAAGCAGGAATCATGCGACGTCTTCTCTGCATGCTATCTGCAGATGCTAGACAGGAAGTGTAAACATCCAAAGATTCAGGTTTGTATATTTTAATCTTTGTGCTCTTGTATGTTTGAGTGTGTTTAAAATCACATACTAACGTACAGCATACTACATACTCAATCAGTATGTACTCCATACTGCACACTAAAATAACCGTTATGTCATTACGAGCAGACTGAACACGTCTTCTCTGGATCACATATAAGGATCACATTACCTCAGCTACCGAGGAAGTCAACTATTGTCCAGTATAATTTTAAAGCTTATTAAAATGATCAAATATTTTAGTGATAAATATCTTTTCTAGACTACATTATATACAGATGAGTGATCAAACTCATCAAATCATTCAATGACCCCTTATACCCTATGGTATCCTGGAAAAGACCACTTTTAATAGAAACAAAACCTTTAATATTAGAATTAACAGTGAGGGAAATACTTCCCGGTGGCAGGTCCTGGGTTCTCCAATGGGAGTGACGCTTACAGTGTCGTACTGAGCCGTGGTTGGGTTAATATAGGAGTAAATGGACGGCCGGAGTAGTTGTTTTGATGGAAGCCTGAAAGTGGACAGGTTTTACCTGAGGTATGCTGTCATGGCAATCTACGCTGCACGTCTAAACTGCTCCGACCAGGTTATCCTACTTGGACACAAAATATTTTTAGATTTCATCCTGGCATGTCCCACTGCGGTCGCACCTAAAATTACTTTATTTTTAACACAATAGCATTACAGTCATACAGGCAGCGCTGCAGCCTTGGTGATTTAGGGAGGAGAACTTAATTACTTAACGGGCCAATTTCTGAGATTTAGACCATCTGTATGGGCTAACGTTAATTCAATTATCCTAAATGTTTACGCACATAGGCTATTTTACGTGTCCAAAGCCGGATGGAGGTTAACAATCCCAGAAAAACGTTCTTAGATCAAAGTAGTAAATTTACATAAACTATATTTAAATTCCCTGACATTAAAAAAATCCAAATCACTCGTTTCTTCTGCATACGCCCAATTCAAGGCAAAGTCTATAAAGTAAAGTCCCAATTCTAATATGGTGATTGTAGGCTGAAACCAAAAGTGTTTCCTCATTGCTAAATTCGATTTATAAGTATAGGCTTTAATGTAATTTTAATTGTATGCATACTACACAACAGAGGTGTGCGTGTGTGTGTGTGTGATATTGCAGCTTCTCTCATAAATGTATTACTATATTTTCAATTAATATTTAAGTTTTTTAAATGTAGATTTGTGATCATTTTCCTAGTAAATTTACACTGTTTTGAGTTTTGCTTGGATTATTACTCCTCTCCCCTGGCTCCATGTGAATCAAAAACACAGAAACTAAAACAGACAGGCCAAGTGAGTTCTTTTGAGGGATGAGAGGACAAATACATTTGTAACCCAGGACTTCTTCATAAAACAGCCACATAGATTAGAAAAAACGTGTTGGCCATGTTGATATGATCATAATGTGGTGTAGAAGGTTTTACACTCTGAATAAAAGAGTCTGGACACCGTTTGTTGCTTTACTTCGCGTCCGTCTTAACTTCTTCTATTACACATTCTCCTCATATCCACCCAAACCCAACACCCTAGCGCCACCTGGTGGTAACAGTGTAACATTACACTATCAATACATTTGTCACTATGTTTTTTTTGTTTTTTGTCAATAGTTGCTGTTGTTACTCTACAACCCAACTGGCCTCAGATATTCAGAGGAGAGACGATCACTCTGAGATGTGAGATCCAGGATGGTGGAGACACAGAGTGGGAGTATGAATGGAGGACAACCAACTCAAAAACACCTCCACGACACAAAGGCTGATGATACACGGGGCAACTTTTTGAGCAATGTTGCTGAGCAATCTTGCTAGAGGCAAGTCCGACTATGTTTTAAATGGATAGCTGTGGTGCGGGGCAGGTGGCGGAGTGGTGGGGGAAGGAGATTACTGTAGTAATCTTTACTCATTACCACGATAACGTTGCCCTGCACGATTGCTCTGAAAGTTGCTCTGTGTATCATCAGCTAAAGAATACAGAATCAGCAGAGCTACTGTGTCACACAGTGGAAACTACAGCTGTAAGGGTAGAAGGGGCAATTCGTCAACAAATTGGAGTGATGTCATCACATTGACAGTATCACGTAAGTTTGACCGTCTGATTCATACTGAAAATGCTGTTCATTTATCAAAATAAAACAACAGGAAACATTTCTCACTCCAACCATAACTTGTAGATGTGTTTTAATGAGGGAACAGAATAACTTTATGTTCTGCTGAATTATAAGGATTTACAGAGAAATGTACAAGCAAGAACAGAGAACTGTGCAGCTGTCCTCTAATAAATGAATACAAATCACCCTGAATCTGCTGAACTCACCAACAGGGCACCTTTTTTGTGAACTATGCCACCACATGATCAACATAACATTTTGGTCGCCACCAAATAAACTGCACAAAAAGACAGTAGCTAGTTACAGTCGTAGCCAAAAATACGGGCACCCCTTCATGTCTGTGACATTATGCAGCACTTCTCCTAGAAAAACAAATTACAAAAGCTTTTGTGTTCTCATCTATATTTTGTTTCCATGGAACAACACAAAAAGAAAAATCCAAATCTGAGACATTACACACAGAACTCCGAAACTGGCACCCTCAACTTAATATTTGGTAGCACACTCTTTGGAAAAAATTACAGAAATCAATCGCCCCCTGTAACCATCATTAAGCTTCTTACACCCCTGTACTGGAATTTTGGACCACTTTTCTTTTACCAACTGCTCCAGGTCTTTAGATCGGGACTCATTGCCCCCTTCAGAGCTCTCTAGTGTTTTCATCCATCCATCCATTGTCAACCGCTTATCCTGCATTATGGGATGCGTGGGGGCTGGAGCCAATCCCAACTGACATTGGTGAAATCGCGGGTACACCCGGACAGGCCGTCAATCCATCGCAGTCTCCAGTGTTTTGTCTTAGGCCATTTTGGCTGCTTTTAAAGTATGCTTTGAGTCATTGTACCTCTGGACGGAGACCCAGCTGTTTGACACTGGGCCCTACATTGCGCCCCAGAATTATTTGGTAGTCTTCAGATTTCTTAATGTTATGTACACAGTCAAGACATACAGTGCCTAAAGCAGCAACCCCACTATATGACTATATGAACCTGTTCTTTGAGGGCCTCATTTTGTTTTCTGAAAACAGCCGATTGATGTGCTTTACAGAAAAGCTTTGTCTCATCTGTCCACAAGACATTCTCCCAGACGGTTTGTGGCTTCCTCGGGTAAGATTAGGCAAACTCCAATCTGGCTTTTTTATGTTTCTGTGTCAGCAATGGGATCCTCCTAGGTCTCCCATCATGACGTCCCTTTTTGTTCAGATGGCAACGTATAGCGCGAGCTGACAGTTCTGTACTCGGTGTCTGCAGGTCAGCCTTAATTTGTTTGCAAGTTGATCAAGGTTCTTTACTCATTATTTGAACAATCCAGAGGTGCAATCTTTCATCAGTTTTTATTTTTTGACGGCATCAGTGGAGATTAGCTACAGCACCATGGGCTGTAGACTTCTTCACAATGTTGAGCACAGTGGACACACGAAAATTTAGATCTCTGATGGACTTATAGTCTTGAGTTTGATGATGCTATTCCAAAAAATTGGTTCTCAAATCTTCAGACAACTTTTTCTCTTCTTTCTTTTGTTAATGTTATTTTGTCAGGTACACACAACACAAAAGGTGGAGTCAACATTTCTACTTCTTAAGTGGTTGTTAGTGTGATTCAACAGTAGCTCACTTCTTACTAAGGTACATAGCCATGGTAATTTATGCTGAACAGCTAACCAGCTCCAGAGCAGGTTCTGTTAGAGATGAGAAATTGAGGTTATATAAACACCACCTACTGACCAATCAGTTTTCTTGGAAAACTTCAATCTGTAGAAGATCCTGCGGACTGTTTTATTACTTTTATGTAGTGGTTGATGTGAATATGCTATCGATATGATCAAATATAGCCTCTGCCTTACAAAATGTAAGCCTACTTAATGGTTTGAATTATGTTTTTTTATTTGCTTCACACATCATGCTGCAGCCTTAAAGCAACATTGGGTAACATGTGTGAAGTGGGAAAACACACAAAGGTTCGAAGCAAGTTACCTCAGACACAGATAAGAGTTTTACTTATTTTAGTTTGTCGTTCCTGTTTTATTTTCATAAACATGCTGGTGCCCCTTTTGTTTATTCATGTAGTATTTCTCCAACATTTGTAACTCTGAATCTGATTAAAACTTTTTCATATGAGACAATTTGGTTTTATTTTCTCTCTGCAGTTCTAGTCCTCATCAGTGTGTTCTCCATATTGTGCTGACTTTGGATTTAAGGCTAATAAATTTCTGTATGCTGTTCACCTGTCATGTCTGATTTCTAGCTCTGCCTTTCTCACTGAAATTAAGATGCTCACTAGAGAGGCTGCACTGGTAATACAGGTGTGTCAATTCAATTCCCTTTATACCAGCCGCATACCCCACAATAGAAAAAAAACATAATACAATTACAATATACTGTAAAATAGATGTAATATTTAAAAATAGATGATTTATAATTACACAGCCACCACATAAAGTGTAAACTATAGACCTTCCACAAAGTATATATATATATATATATATATATATATATATATATATAATCCCATAATACAAGTATAAGTACATAAGTACATAATAATCTCTGCATATATATATATATATATATATATATATATATATATATATATATATATATATATATATATATATATATATATATGCAGAGACATGGCTGGTAGCTGCTTAAAACACACTCCTGGGGACATCTCTCCATTCCTCTAAGATCAATGGTCCTCAGGTTCATGTGAGTGGTTTTCTTTCTGAAACCCATTCATCTGTGTGACCAGCCGATGGAAACTAACAACATTTCCTGTCACACATGTTTTTTCCAATGTAAATGCTTTGATAGGTACTCTATGTATTTTATTTTCACATGGAAGTTTTATAATTTTAAAGGTTTTGTTGACCATTTTATGCATCAATAAAAAATCAGGATGGTCAGCAGTGTAGTTGCTTTTATGTGAATTCTTTTTCACAACCACTTAATTTGTTTTATAATCTTCCCCCTAATTTTAGTGATCCAACAGAGATAAAATGCTTCCAGGGACAGAAAGACTGTAGAGGTGCAGGAGCTGAGATGTGACCACAAACTTGCCACTTAGAACCAGGGAGCAGAAAGATGCAGAGGGATTTGTTTTTGTAGGTCAGTTAGCTTCTTAAAAAATAAAAAAAATAAAAATTGTAATACATTTAAACATGTTTTATATCATCGAGTGGACAACAGGGCGCAGTTAGGAACATGTCACATTTCCACATGTCAAATTATATGATTTAGGTTGAAATTTGTAAATTGCCCACTAAAATCTTTCTGTGATACAGTAAGTGGCTTAGAGCTAAATTCTAATCTTCTTTTACACTTTTACAGTACATCTGCATTCACCATTCACACACATTCATTCACTGGTGGAACAGCCACCAGGGGCAATTCGGGGTTCGGTATCTTGCCCAAAGACACTTAGACTTGCAGCCTGGACGAGCCGGGATTGAACCGCTGACCTTCTGATTAACGGGCAACCTCCTGAGCCACAGTTGCCTCCATTGAACTACAGCTATGAAAAAGCCACAGAATTGTATGATGTGCTTGTTATGTATTTACAAACTGAACATCTAGCACAGTAAAATGTAATTGACAAGGAACAGATCACAGAAATGTAAATATAACAGTAGTTAGGTTTGAAAAGTCTCTTTATATTTATTATGTTATCACCTGCATGAAGTTTTATGTAACCTTTTGTCTTGGTAATCTGGGGGGCAATCAATAGCCCATAACAGAGGGTACTTATACTCCTGCTGCACTCTCAAACTCAGGAAAGCACCGGAGGGCAAGGAAGAGTTTGCAGCTGTGAGGTATTTACACTTTTTCTTACTCCTTTCTTACTCTTGTTGTGCTATCACCTTGCACTTTTACTGACCACTCTACTAGAATCTGAAGGCCGGGCTGAGCGAGCACAAACAACTGGGTGTGTGTCCCACCCACTGAAACCAACCTTTTGTCTTGGTAATCTGGGGGCAATCTCAGCTGGGTGTAATCAGTCTGAATGCGCCCACACCTGTATGCAATTAGACTTCGCACTACTTAACCTATTGCTGAAGCGTCAGCGTAGCGTCTGCTCCTTGTGTGAAGACCTACTTGGGTAAAGACCAGCGAGTCTTCCTGTGCAGAAGTCCACCCACAAGAGCAGCGTCTTTCCTTCCATAAGCACTTCTACTCACCTAA